>VMKM01001177.1:0-171997 GCA_008360985.2 Macquaria ambigua | reverse complement strand
CTCACACACTGTTACTGAGTACACTCACACACTGTCACTGAGTACACTCACACTGTCACTGAGTACACTCACACACTGTTACTGAGTACACTCACACACTGTTACTGAGTACACTCACACACGCTGTTACTGAAGGAACAGAGCTGTATTAGTACTTTTACTGCAGTAAAGGATCTGAGTACTTCCTCCACCGCTGCCCTCCAGCTTACTGCTGATCTTGCAAACCTCCACCAGCCACCTTGACCTGCATCCTGACACACACACACACACACACACACACACACAGATCCAGTTTCAGGATGTCCATTGAAATCCCTCTGCAGCAGTCGACTCTGTCTTCTTTCCTGCATCCTCCATCTCTACACTGTATATGTACTGCAGTATATTACCGTTAACATTCAGTGTTTTTGAGTCCTCAGGTTTTTTAACTATTTCGAACTTTTATAAGAAAAGTTTTTAACAGTACTGTTTTGTTATATAAATAAGTATATTCAGATCACTGAGCAGTTTGGAAACAACAAAGGATACAGCACAGGAAGGTAGTTTAATTAAACAGCTCACATTGAACAGCACTTTATAAATATTACAGTCTCCTGCCTGTTCTTTAGCCTCTGTGTGTTTGTGTCTGTTTGTTCCTCCGGTTGTTGTTGACGTCAGGAACGTGGCTTCATCACACGTGGATTAATTTTGGAAAGCAGCAGCGTGTCCTCTCAGTCCTCCTGATGCTGCTGTTCAGAAAGTGAGCCGGCGCTCCGTGGACGGACTAAATATAGACTCCAGATATTTAAATCTCCTTTAGGAGTCTGCAGGCTTCTCAGCTCCTCCACTTTCAGCTCTGTCTGTCTGTCTGTCTGTCTGTCTGCCTGCAGTAATCCGGCTCTGCTGCAGACGAGGCCTCCGCTCGCTCCTGAATGATAATTACTGTTTACTGCAGAGACTCGTGTTGCTGCTAGACACCAGGAGCTCTGTCTGAGGTCAGAGAGCTTCACAAACTGTCCCAACAGTCTGAGTTCGTTGATGAGGCTTTAAATAGCTGAACCTGGTTTTAGCATTTCTGAGACGGCCTGCACCGAGACCCCGGACCTCCAGAGTCCAGCTCACTTAGTTCAGGACAACAGAGCGGGAAGTACGGTCACCACCACAGCCTGCCGAACTGAAGACACCGTGACACAGTATTTGTATTCTGTTATTAGTAAATGAAACTCCAAACTCTGCATTTAATCTAACATGACGGCCTCACGTCTGAATAAGCACTCAGGTACAGCTGCAACTAACGATTAGTTTAATTATTGATTAATCGTTTAGTCTATAAAATGTCTTTTTGAAAAATGCTCATCAGTTTCTAAAGTGATGTCTTCAAATTGCTTCTTTTGTCTGACCAACAGTCCAAAACCCAAAGACTCTTCATTTACTGTCAGAAAGGACAAAGAAAAGCAGCAAATCCTCACATTGAAGAAGCTGGAACCAGCTGATGGTTGACATTTTTCCTTGAAGAATGACTGAAACAAAACTGAAACTATTTCGATTATCAAAATAGTTGGCAGTTAATTTTCTTTTGATCAACTAATCGTTGCAGCTCTGCTACACAGCAATCTTACCAGGTCGCACCTGAAACGTTTCCGTATCACTTTAAACACGACACGAGTCTGAACTGGCTGCGTCAGATTAAAGTAAAGAAACACAAGGGTTAAGATCATTCTTGATTGCTGTGGAAGAGCAAACCTCAAACGGAGCGGTTTCAGATGCAGACTCCAAACAGAGTGGGACAAGAAAATTCCCAGAATGCTTTGCGAACTGAGGCAGTGTAACATGGCTACCGCTGAGGGCAAAGAAGCCCATTAAACATCCGTTGGAATATTTTAGTTGAATGTAGATGCAAAGGAATATGTAATTGGATCGGTTCCAAAACCCGATTGGTTATAACAAGCATTTGTGAATGTCAATAGAACTTCGTGTAAACGATGGTTTGTGAGTGACAGCACAGTTATTTCCACGTCCCGTGTATGAAGCTTGAAAAATAATCCAGCAGCAAATTCTCTGCACTTCCCCCGCTCACGTATCTCCATTCTGAAGGGCCACCACCCAGTCGAGGACCCTCCAAAAACTAGGGGTAGGGCCAAGAGGGGGAATTGGGATTGGGCTTAAATGTGCGTGTTCTGCCTCCACATGTGGTTAGATGAGGCGATGAATCCATCGCTGGTGGCATTCCCTGTAATGTTACTTTAAAGTGAAACTAGTTGCAGACCCACTCTGGGTCTCCTGCAGTAACGCTTCACTGAACAACACGAGCGGTGAGAGATATTATTATTGATTATAAACTAAAAGATGTCAGCGTGGAAGTTGTTGTTATGTAAGAAAGGGCTTTTCTTCTCTGCGTTTTTAAAGTGATGAAATCGGCCGGGTTTACTCTCATTTCTTCACCAGCAGCTTCCAGGAACAGCTGCTGACGTTTCTCAAACAAAAGTCACATTGCTCATTATTTTTATGCCTTATTCACGTCCTGTGAGGGTGTTTCTCTTCTGTCGCAACAGAAAATGTCTCAAAATCACCTCTGAGACAAACACTAGTGAAACTACTTGAAGCTGAACGTGTCGTAGTGAAAGTTTTAGAGAGAGGAGCTTTCTAGCATTTATTAGTGGAACTGCATTTTACACAGGGCTGCAACTAACTACTATTTCCATTACTGATTATTCCCAGAATTTATGAGTTGTATAAAAATCCTAATCAGTCAGCTGTGGTAATCCACGAGTCACGTCCTAAATATAATATAATGTATTCACTCATAGCATCAGACAGCTGAAGCTCGGCTCCTCCAGCTGCTTTCTGCTTTACAAACAAAAATACAAGAACGTGACGTTAATCAGCGCAAGAAACTCAGCTTATTGATTGACTTTATCTTAATTAATGAGTGGAGACGCGTGCACTTTGTGATCTGATCACAGACTGATTTTTGACAAAAGCTTTACAAGTTAAAGTTAGAAATACTCAAATTCTGCTGATGAAATATGAAACATCTAATAAGTAGATAATGAGCTGTTAATGATGCTGTTACTTTAAGTCAAGTCAAAGTTTATTACAGCCCAATATCACAAAGTCTCAAAGGGCTAAATGTAAAATAAATCAATCAATAAATAAACGACATAGAAAACCTTCTGCAGCCACAGAGCAGCAGTTTCCACTTGATTAATATTAATATTCGTGTCCGGGCTGTTGTGTTGGATCACGTGACCTCGTGCAGGCGTTTCTGTTATTATGTCCACTCCTCTGTGCAGCGGGGAAGCGGTCATGTGACCCTGCCAGTGGTGATGTCATTTATAATGTGCTCATTGAACGTGTTGAGAGACGATGGCAGTCCCTGACGTGTCGCCGTGACACCCAGAGGAGACAAAGAGCCAGTGTGATCCACACACACACACACACACACACACACACACCCCTGCAGTGTTTCTGTGGTGGAGATGTCACCTCCACTTCTTCATAAAAACCCTCCTTTCATACGGTCCTTCCTCCTCAGCTGCGTCTCACTCAGCTGCACTTTTCTGGAAGCTGAAAGTTGTGTTTCTCTCCCTCACGGCCTCACTGACTTCCTGTGGCAGCTTCTAAAAAATAACCGTCAAAATTAGACCGAAAGACTCTGACAGCTTCTCAGGTAGGACCGCACACAGGCAAGATGAGACAGGCGCAAAAACACAAGGCCCATTATTGAGTAAGTTGAAGACTAAAAGGCTCGCTGTAGGAAAAAAAACAATTTCTTTAGAATGATAATAAACATATTTTATCTGTGAGAAATACAAATATTAAGTGCTGGCAACTGCAAGATGAATGTGTAGTCAGAGGAAATAAACCTCAAAAACAAAGTGTGAAAGCGACTTCACACTCAGAATAAAAACGTGGTTAACGTTGTGAAGCGCTCGCAGTTTGGTTCAGTTTAGGCACCAGAAATACGTACTGTTGTTCAACGTTGACTTATAACCCCATATATAATCTTATAACCCAAACCAGGATCTTTTTCTAAACCTAACCAAACTGTGAGCGTAGTGCTGCCAGAAAGCCTTTCTAACGTGGTTAACGCTGTGGAGCGGTTGCAGTTTGGTTCGGTTTAGGAAAAGATCTTGTTTTGGGTTAAAATAATAAGTTAAGTTTCACATGAGACACGAACAGCGAACTTCTGGGTGAAAGTCTGGTGTTTGATCCCTCTGACCTCCTCTCTACACGGACTTTGTCGCTGTAGTCACCTGACTTCCTAAAGGCCTTGAATCAAACTTCTGCCATGTGCTGTTTGATCTTTTATGAATGCTGGTTTATATTTTCTGTCTTTTGAGTATCAAACGCTCGTCACTTGTCAGCTTCGAAGTACAAGACTTTTCTCATTACTATTGCTGAATCGACTTGTCGCTTAATTGATCAGATCGACAGAAAATTAACAGACAACCAGTTTGATCATTGAAAATGGTCAGATTGGAGGATGCAGTTTGTGGTGCTGTTGAATTGTATTATTGACTGAGGTGAGTTTAATATTTATCCTACCCTCATTGATCTAAATTGTGTGGACAGAAATACCTCCACTCGTTAGCTCGTTAGCTTCAGTAGCTGACAAGCTAACAAAGGAAAACAGCAGTCGCTCACTAAATAGAGATAGTGGTCTTTACGTCACCAGGCTTCCTTAATTTAGCTGCACCACTTTCTGTTTTGACCAGGAGCTTATAAAAGCTGTGGTCCCAAACCTCTGTGACCCTTTAAACCCTGACCCCACTGTGGCATCTCGTCACAGGTTGTGGCCTAAATGTGGACCTGAGTTGTGTCTTTTTTCCTTCTGCGATTGTTTAAAGAACTTTTAGAGGCCTGAAGATGTGAAAGAGCCCAGTATAACTAAATATATTTATTTAACTGATGTGTGACCATCTTAATTCCTTTCTGCAAGCCAGATTTAAAGGTAAATGAGATGAGCCCTTAGATTTATCTTGTGATCCTTCATCACAGCCAGGCTGAGAACACGAGACACAGTTATACTAAATAATAAAGTGATTTATTTACGACAAATGAATCAAAAGCAAACAAATAGGTATTTAGCTAATGCATGAGAGGCACAGACCGCGGCTCACAGTCTGGACCCCCCCTTTCAGGGAACCAGTGTTTCTCTTGAATAATGCAGGTCTCGTCTCTGGTTGGTTACTGTATTTGTTGTCTGGCTCTGTTTCTCACAGCAGACATGGTGGTTTTCTGGTCAGAAAGCAGCGGCTGCAGTTAGTTTGAATTAGGCTGCACCTGGAAACTCTATGGCCCCATTTCCACATTTAACCGTGCGGTGCAGTCACACCCAGGCCCTCCTGTGGGTCTCCGTATGGGTCGGTCTGGTTTCAGAGAGCTGAGGGTGCAGACAGAGCGGTGAGGCTGGAGCAGGTGGAGAGATGGCACTCAGGTGTCGGAAGCAGAGGAGAGGTTTTAGGGAAACCACAGCTGATAGCGGATGAGTGGTGCAGGTTTCAGCAGCTGTTGTCAGTATTAATATCAGCTTCATTAGTTGAGAAAGAGTTCCTCACAGGTTTCTCACTTCTTCTTTACTACAACCCCGACTGAACCGTTTGTCAGAGAACTATTTCAGTGCTTCCTCTTCAGCTCTAGGTGTCCTTTAAATAAACCAAACTACCTGCCATCTGACTGAGTCTCCTGCAAAAAAACACTGATATTAATACAGCTGTTTATGTGGAAATGCACACGATGTTAAAGTGCATCACATGCAGTATGTTCTTCAGTGCATGAAGGATACATACAAGTGTTGCTTTGGTATTAAGGTGCTGAAAAAGTACTTTTGTCTCACCAATAACAAGACAATAAAGACAGTGAAAAAGTAATAAACATAACACAATAAAAATCATAAACACACCATAAATCATCAGCAATGTATGTGCAAAAGTACTGCAGTGATACATCTTCATGATGTCTCCCAGCATGGAGATATTTTAGTGTTTGTTCCGTATGTTGATTTCACACGTGGGGGAACATCAGGGGGCGAGAACGAGTTTCCGGGAGGAACAGAAACCAAACTGCTCTGTGGCTGAAACAACTTAAAAGATTTAAGGATCGTTGAGCCTCGATGGTCGAAAGTCTCCAAACAACAAGTTCAAACATGAGTTTGAAAAGATGTCTTCATCTTCTTCTTCTTCTTCTGTTATATTTCCGGCAGATTAGACGCTTCACAGCGGGCGGAGCCACTGTGCACGTCAGGAAAGTTATATTCTGATTAAAAGCTTCGGGGCATGTAAACACACACCTTATCGATCCTTTATTTAGCGTCCATGTAAACAGTTAAGTTGGAATCTCTAATCAGAATGATTTCAGTCGGGTTGAAGGAATATCGTCAGTGTAACCGCTGCTTAAGAGTCTACAGACACGCTAGCAGCTCTGTGAGGCTTTACTTAGACACAGCAGCACTTTGAGCTAAATGCTCATGGCAGCATGCTAACATGCTCACAGTGACTACGTTTGCATGCACACTATTATTCTGAATATGACAATATAATCAGAATATGATACGGCTCATGTAAACAGCATATTCTGTTTGGATATTCTGAATGAAGCGTTTTCTGATGAAGACGTGATCTGCAGATATTCTTCAGGTTTTAGAACGAATGAAAGAGGGAGGCTGAGTTCACACGGTCCAACAAGGCTGCATGGAAACAGGAATATTAGAGGAAGATTCATCTTCATCAGCCTGTAAACAGCTCAGCAGGAATACTGTCTTTTTCAGAATAAGAGCAGAAACCAGAATATTTTGTGCATGTAAACGTAGTCAGTGAAAATGCTAACAGGATGGTGATTTGAATAAGAAATAATGTCATGTTGGTGTTTTTGTTGTACTGACACAATGTAAACTGATGTACTGTAGTGCACTCTGCCAGTGAGGAAATCTGGTGTGTGTGTGTGTGTGTGTGTGTGTGTGTGTGTGTGTGTGTAAGGTTTCCATTGTTGCACATGGGCCAATAAAAAGGGAAGTGATTGTGATGAAATCAGCTGTTTCAGCTAACCTAACTTTGCCGTTGTTGCTTTTGCATTTGAGCAGACAACTCCCTGTTTATCCAACATGAACTGAATGTCAGTGACAGCAAACATTTTAGATGCATTTAGAACTGTATTGATATGTATTGGTTCTTCACTGCAGCAGACAGACCAACTGTATGTTTTGAGAAAAGAGCTGAAACAACAGTAAACCAACACAAATTTCTTCAACATATCGTCTTGCATTGACCTTTCACCTTCTTATTTTCACTTTTAACTTTTAGTGATACAGGAAATGAACTTTTTTCTAGTGTTGGACTCATTGTTAGTCACTTTGGACAAACTAAAATATATTAGGTATATGAGGTACTTGTATTTCCATTTTCTGCTGTGTTATACTTCTACTCCACTACAGTTCAGAGGGACATATTGTACTTTTTACTGCACTACATTAATTTAATACCTTTAGTTACTTTACCTGCAGAACTAATGACATTCCCATCAGCCTCAGCTGCACTCTGTGTTTACCGCTAATCAGCTAATGTTAGCATGCTAACCTGCTAAACTAATATGGTGAACATGGTAAACATTACACCTGCTAAACATCAGCATGTTAGCATGACCGTACCAGCCACTACCAGCTGGATCAAAAACAAACTTTGGAACTCAACTTTTGTCCATTTTACAATTAGTTTTTCTTTACAATGAACTGCTAATGTGTGAAGGGCAGCACGCAGGCCTTATCTACCTTATCTATTTCTTCTAACTGTATGGAGCGTCTGGTGTGTGCTATGGGTGTCAGTTGACGTGTGTTGCACTTCAGTCTGTGTTCAAAATCACTCCTGATTTGCTACCTAATGCACTAAAAATTCCTTCAATAGAACGATAGATGTCCACAGCATGTACACTTCTTTTTCATAAATATCCCACAATGCAATGACTCTACACCTGCCAGTGTACTGCTTAATTTATAGTGAACTCACATATTTGGATGGTTAGATCTATCACAGGTGAATGTCTGAAGCTTCAGATGTACAGAGATACAGACAGATTCAGAGGTCTGACACGGTGAAGTTGTACAGTAGATTTGTGTGTGTTGGAGCGATAACGGTGTGTTTCATCACCTCCTGTGCTGCCGTGTCACCAGGAAGTCATCGATGAACAGGAAGCAGGCTGCCAGTCTTCTTCCTGTTTGCCAGCTCTTTACCTTTGACCCCCACGTTCCTTCCACTTCCTGCTCTTTGTCCTTTTTAACGTCCCTCTCTCACTTTCACCCTCTGATGACAGTGATGAGTGGACCGTCCGGGAAGGAAATAAAACGTTTTATCCATCAGACACATCTGCTTTCCGAGCGTAAACTTCAGCAGCTTATTACAAGACAAGTAGGACTTTTGAAACAAGTCTGAAAACAGAAAAACAGTTCACACAATCGCTGCTTGATTTTAGCATTAGATCACCAGTTGTTGCCTGCCTGTTGCTAAGTGAGTCTTTACTCGGTTCAGTTCATGAAGAAGCTCATTCTTTAGAAATGCATGCCATGCCATTCTCGGAGACTGTCCTCAAAAATACGTCCGTAGCGGTCGTCTGTGCTGCAGCTTATTACGACCCATACTGACGTTTGTATGTACAGCGACCTCTAGTGGTCGTCGTAATTGTGACGGGAGCAAAGGAGGAAGTCCGGTGAGGTCGTATAAAGAGTGACAGAGGGAGGAGGGTTGGGGTGGATGGATGGATGGATCAAACACAGGACTTTCACCCAGGAGACCGCTGTTCGTGTCCTGCGTGAAACCAAAAGACTTATTTTACGTATGTAAGCCAAGGCTGACTGCCTCCACTTCAGCCATGTTGGCACGGCACAAATTGGGGATGTCTCGACCCGATCTCAAAGGTCGGTATTGGGGTCGATCAAGGCACGTTTTATCGCCTATATTGAGCACGAACTATACCCGATCCTTTGTTTTACGTCAGCTGTCACACATGTGTCGTAAACGGAGAGCACAGTTTGTGGCAGGATGCGGCTAAAATGTCTGCTGTGTGGAAATATTTTACACTGGAGGATATTTTCCCAGAGACAGCGACAAGGCCAAAAAGAAAATGTCCTCTCAGGAAACAATGACGGCATCAGCAGTTTCAGCAAATACCCCAAACACCACGCTTATGTTCAAGTGACAGCGCCCTCTAGTGGCTAAGGAGCAAAGGAGGAAGTCAGGCGACGTTATTATGGCGCCACAGAGGGAGGGGGTCAGGTGTCAACGTTGGTTTCTTTTAACCAGGACCACCATCGTCCCCATCGTCCCCTAACCTTAACAAAGTAGTAAACTTAACCCAAATTACAATGTTTCTTTTCGTGTTTGTGCCCAAACCTAACAGGGTTTTGTAGAAAAATGTGTTTGTATTCTCAATTTAAATTTATAGATATATATATATAGTATAAATATATATGACTTTGTGTTCCTAAAATCTGACATTTCTGCTCAACATCTGATGGAATTTTTTCAGTTTATATTCAGTAAGATGGCGTGAGGTTTCTGTTATGATTCATTCACAGTCACCTCCGTTTCCCCCTCAGTCTCTGATTACAGTTTCACTTTTCCTCTAGCGCCACCATGAGGTTCACATTTGTGGTTTTAAGTGAAATGTCTGAACAGCAGAAGTTCATGATCCTCTCAGGATGAACTGTAATAACGGTGGTGACTTTTCATGTAGCTCCATCATCAGAGGACATTTACTGTTACATAAGAGTGCTTTCAGCATCTCGCAGCATCGCTGCACATCCTATTATTACAACACACTGCTCTCTGTACACACACACACACACACACACACACACCACCCTGCCCTTTGCACGTCAGATTAATCACATATTGATTTTGTGAATGAACACCGCCATGATCAGTCTGTCCCCGTCGCTCTGTGATTTCTCACATTCAGCCTTTGTTTGGCAGCTTTACAGCCATTATGTAGAATTTTTAAGATAAAACATTTTAAAAATAAGACAACAAATGTTACGCACCTTATTATCTGAGTATATCGTAATTAAAGATGTACGCAACGCTGTAAATGTAATGTGAGAAAAAGTTATTGAAGGAGCGCTGCAGGCTCTCTCTGTCTCTTCTCTGATTGGCTGATGAGATTTAGGGCTTTGACTCACTAGTCTGACCTCCAGGACACTGAGTCAGTGTGTGTGTGTGTGTGTGTGTGTGTGTGTGTGTGTGTGTGTGTGTGTGTGTGTGTGCGTCATCTCTCTTTAGTGCAGGAGAGACTGAACTGAAACTGAAAAGGACGAGAGACCCTGAAGCTGTGTTACTTCAGGGTCTCTCGTCCTTTTCAGTTTCAGTTCAGTCTCTCCTCAGTGAACTTTATTGGCATTAACGTTTTTTACAATACTGACAAAGTACAAGACAGATAAAAATCAATAAAGATGCTGGTGTAACATGAAGTAATTATTAGTACATTAAGTAAATTCTGTAGCTGCAGGTTTCATTGTTCAGTATTTCTGGGTTTTGTCTCATTTAACTGTATATCAGTGGTTTGCAGGAGGTGCAGATCTCATTAAATCTGACAAATCCCTGCTTTTTAAACATTTGGTACCCGTCCCCCTAAATGCATAAATCTTGGAAAAGTTGAAATTCTCTAACATGTGACCTCTCTCTGTCTCTCTGCAGTGGAGGGCAGACAGGCGGCATGACAGAGGAGAAATGTCCCCAGCTGGTGGACTACTTTGTAGTGGCAGGTCTCAACCCTGCGGGGCCCTGGAGGCCCCTGGACGAGGATGGCAGAACCTCCGCCAACTCCTCCTCGACGTCCTCCTCCTCCTCCTCGTCTTCGTCGGGCCGAGCGGTGGAGTCGGTGACGGACCTGGCGGTGATTGCCCGGGGGCTCGGGGAGGAAGTGCCGGAGGGCTTCACCTGCATCGAGAGGACGCTCGGCGGACACTCGGCCGAGCTGAGCGCCGGCCTCATCAACAACCCACACCTGTACCTGTGCTACCGCCGAGGACGGGACAAACCGCCCATACTGGACCTGGGGTGAGACGCACTTTGCTCTGTTAACTTCTACAGCCGCTCTTCAGTCTGATTGTTTCTGTGCAGTTACATATGAACCAAGACGATGACAGGTGGAACAGGGCTGGCTGTTGTTTTTAGCCACGCTAGCAGCTTGGCTAAAGGGTTAGCAATACAAGATTCCTTTGGTTGGTCCCTGACTTTTCATTTAACCCTTTAGAATGAAAAATAACTTTGGAACATTTTATGATAGAGAGGAGCTTTCACAATTCTCAGCTTTCCAAGGCAACTTGAATGGTGCATTTATGAGAATCAGGGCTGATTTACGGTGCATACGATCACGGGATACGGGAACAGGAGCTTGCTGCTTGCAGTGTATGGACAGATCAGGTTGTCCATTTTCCAATGATAAACAACACTTTGATATTCACTCTCAGAGGTAATATTGACCAAAATATAAAGACAGCACCAAAAGTTGTATATTGTCACATTGTCTACTGATAAAACAGCCAGGACATCATCCAATAAATGTCTGTAACTCACTGAGGAAAACTTCACATGGAGCTTCAAAACACCTAAATACAACTTTTCACATTGACAAAACTAAAATTCCCAGCTTGACTCTGGAGTTATTCAACAAAACAGTTTTTTAAACTGGGCGTTTTTTTTTTTTTTTATATGTCAAACATGGTCTGCTCACACAAAGGTGATGCATGATGGCGACTTTACACTGCAGCAGGAAGAAAGGGCAGGTTCCCCTGAATCATACGATGTACAACACTTGATACTGACTGACAGAATGAGCTCAGAACTGGCAAAAAATATAAAACTGTCCAGGCGTTTCTTTGTCTATGTAGGTTTAAGAGGGTTAAAATGACCACTTGTCTAAGGCTGTGTTCAGATAAATAACTGTGTGGGCACACACTCATTCATTTCAATGAGGCCACTTTGTTGACACAGTGTTGGTGCCACACAAAACGCAGGGTCGTACCTCCTGGCTAAACTTTTGCGAAATGCGATGTTGCACTGCACTGCGATGGCCAATCAAATACATGCAAGCACACACACGTGTTTTGGTATCCAGTAAACCTTCAAACTCGTGGATCTGTTACTCAAACTGGACTTCCTGCATCTTATTTAACCGACTCAGCAGTACCTGAAACATCACACCCACACCACCTTAGTGTTGCTTTAATGTTGTGCTGAACTAATGATTCCCATCAGCATGCTAACTATGTGCATGTTAACGTTCTGAAGTTACAGTAGAACACAAGCTCAGTCTGAGATGTCCTAAAATGGCCACCATACACATGATAATGCTGCGTTCATCTCACATGGGAGTTACCGTAATTACCAGTTGTCTTGTTTTGTCGGACCAGCAGTCTGAAAGCCAAAGATTATTTAATGTACTACGCTGTTAGAAGAAGAGGAAAAGCTGCAACCATCAAATGATTTTGGTGTTTTTGTTTGAAATCTGGCTTCAGCGATTAATCAATTATCTTGCAGCTATTTTTCATTGAGCATTTAAGATTCACAGAAGGTAAAGATGAGCTCCACATACTCTGTTCAAACTGCTGGCACTGAGGACTAAACAGTATCTGTTTCTGACATTATGGCTTTAACTTTGGCTTCTGTTGTAATGATGATGTGATGCTCCGAGAATAATCTGCCCCTCGCTGTTGGCTGCAGATGTCGTTACTTTGTCCTCAGTGAAATGAAGTGCGTTGGGGAGGAAATATGGTTTTAAAACAGTGAAGACAGCGTTTCTCTGATATCTTTTGTCAGATGGTGTTTATTTCCCCTCCAGTGCCTCTTCTGTCCCTTCTGTCTGAGGCTGCACTACAGGAATACAGGGCTGATATAATGAATAATAAACACATGGGCTGCATGTTGTCCTGTAAATTATTCTGCTGTTTTAATTTGAAATGAATAGAAACCAGCAGCACTCTCCTACAGAAATCAGGTCTAGTGCATGTAGTTCATGTGATGCATATTAAAGCTTAAGCTTATATAATACAGAGGATTATGTAACGCGGTGGTGGGCAGACTGTGTCGTGCTCTGGACTCTCATCACCATCACACACACTCTTCTCTATTGTCTCTTTCATGTTCAACTATTTAATTACTCTGGATTACACTGTGTTAGGGGATAATGAGGCAAATCCTCTTACAGTAGACATCAGATTACATCTTTTGTTTTTGTCCAGATAATTTTAGGAGTGTAGCTGACCGGCAGTGAAGCAGGTAGGGAATTAGTGAGTTTCTCATGGGCAGTTTGACAGGACCAGTGTCTGAATGTTTTCCAGACTTAAATCTCATCACAGAAACTGAGCTCACCACACAAAGTCTGATTAATTTTTGAGGGTAATGAAAGGATTTGATCAGACACTGGGAGAGAGACATGAGGCAAAGATACTGCAAGACAGAGACAGTGCTTCGAAAAACAACTTGAAGTTCATGGATATTAAGTTTAAAACCCTTAGCACCCTGCAGCAATTTCTGTCAAAAGAAATTCTGTTCTCCTTCTCAAAGTCATAACTCGGTCAAATCTGAACACACAGACATGATGCACATATTTTTAGATTCAGTGTGAGTTACACCGTCCGGGGATATCATTATATCCAATGTCCATTGCAGATAAATATCTATAAATTCGCTTAGAATTCATAGAAAAAAGACGCTCCTTATAGCTGCAGAACCTGCCTGAGAATCCTGCTGTTTCTAACTTTTCTTCAGAATCACAGTAATCCAGTGATAGTTGTCTATACATCCATGGTGCACTGCAGACAGGAGCTGCTGACAGCTCATCAGACGTTTAATGGGGACAATTTGCCAAAATGTAAACTAATATAGGCTAAAAAACAGGGCTCAAGCTGTAGCCCTTACTGACTCCATGGCAACGTCACACACTGTGTTTATGGGAACTGTAGTATTTATTATCCCCTCAAATCGAAGTCATGTTTGTATTGGTATATATGTTGGTCGATAAATAACAAGAAACTGCAACTCAGATATGCCAAAGACGGTCGGTCAGTTCACCACGTCCAGATCAAAATATCTCGACAACTATTGGATGGATCGGCACAAAGTTTTGTACAGACATTCATGGTCCACAAACAAAGAATCCTACTTACTTTGGTGATCCTCTGACTTGTCCTTTAGCGCCACCAGCAGGTCAACATTTTAACACTGTGGTTTATGGCCAAATACCTGCAGAACTAATATCTCTGTGTTTACTGCTAATCAGCTAATGTTAGCCTGCTAACACGCTAAACTAAGATGGTGAACATGGTAAACATTACACCTACTAAACATCAGCATGTTAGCATTGTCTTTGTGAGCATGTTAGCATGCTGATGTTAGCATTTAGCTCAAAGCAGCTGTGTCTCAGTGCAGCCTACAGAGCTGCTCTCTTGGCTGTAGACTCTGTAGATTTGTCACAATTGTTGATTCATTTTCTTAATTTCTGAAAAAGTTATCAGCACTTTAATGAATCAACATGTTGACACAGTAACACTGAACAGTCACAGCAGAGTTACCCAAACAATCTGGACACTTAAGCCCATCACTTCCTGTGCTGCAGGAATGATCAGCGTTTAAAAAACTTTTTTTTTTTATTTCTTAAACCGTCCCTGCAGGGTTCTGTATGAGGGGAAGGACCAGCTGAAGCAGGGCTGGTATGTCATCGAGACCACGCCCTACAGCCGCTCGGCCAACCTGAACGCCGGCGGCGCCCCGACGGCTCACCGGGTGTTCCTGACGTACCGGCGGGCTCTGGACTCACAGGGCCTCCACACGCTGGGCGTCACCGACATCTCCCTGCTGCTGCCCAGCAAAGGAGAGGTCGCCCCGCACACCTTCTGCCGTGTCGACAAGAACCTCAACACCGGCATGGTGAGGACCGACTGATTTATTCTCTAAATAAAAGCAGGAGGGGACACAGGAAAAACAATGTACATTTCTACAACATTTTTCCCATTAATACAACAACAGTTGTGTCAAAGGTGTTTACTCATTCTGCTGTTGGTGAAGCTGCTGTAAATGAAACTCAACACTTCCTGCAATAAAAGTCTTTCAGGGAATTAAAAGGATTCAAACAAACAAATTAAAATGACTAAAAGGGGAAATAAGAAACAAAAGCTTGTCTCCACTTTGAAAACATCTCGTTGAAAGGCTGCAAACACTGGTACATTTACAGAAATAAAAGAAAATGACATTAAAATAAAAGTGAAATAGTAGCCTCTATAAATTAACACATATTTGAGAGTTTATGTGAGACTTTCTTTCTCTGAAATATTAAGAACACTGTTTGTTTTACTGAAATATATTTTAACATATTAACTTGTGTTTGTCTCCAGTGGGGTTCGGCTCTGTATGTGTGCTACAAGAGAGCTGTGGCCAAAGCCAACGCCCTGGTCTACAAGGCCAGTGAGTATCTCTCAGTCCTCTGCACCACACGCTGCCCGGACAAAGCTACCAGAGTTAAAGGAAAAAACTCATAATTGTGCCGCACCACCAACGGAGATTTAACATACCCCATCAGTCAGAATGGATACAATTATGAGAAGAAGAAAATACTGAATTTCCCTTTAAGGATGTTAAATTTATTTCTTTTCTTTATTTTTTGGTTTAGTAAAATTTTAACAATCACACTAAATATTTCATGTCAGAGCCTTAAAAGTCACTTTTGATAATAGACTTTGGCAGAGTTGAGGTCGGGTAGCTCTACAGGAAATGCTCCTGAACCATGTGAAATGTTTGGAGACGAGCTGAAGGTTTGATTGAGACAAACAAGCTTTATCACAAAAATAGTTTTTTTTTTTAAGATTTCTTAAATATTTTCATAGTTATTAAACACATGAAGAGTCGAGTGTGAACGGACTAACTGCTGTGTGCTGCAGGTCTGATCAGCCGGTACCCGGAGGAGGACCTGGAGGCCTTTCCTCTGCCGGAGTCGGTGCCGGTCTTCTGTCTGCCGATGGGCGTCACCGTGGAGAGCTGGCCTCTGAACACCAAGTACCAGCTGCCTGTCTTCTCCACCTTCGTCCTCACCTCCGCCTCCGGGGACAAGGTCGGAGCAACAGCAGCAACACACACACACACACACACGCACACACAGAAGCTCCCTGGATAGAGAATCAATTAATTTATTGTATAATATAATCAATACGGATGTCCTTCAATCAAAGAACCATTGCGTCTCTGAAGAGCAGGTAAATGAAAAATGAAAGCTATGTTGGAGAAAAGAAGCTTGATTTAAATCACTCTGACTCTCTGAGTGTACCACAGACAAACACAGGGAGCAGCACTGAAATAGTTAATGATCAGTTAGAATCAATACAAATGGAAACAGAGAGTTTATACACATTTAAAGTGCGTGACAAAACATATCAGCTGTTCTGGAGCATTCGATCAGATCACATGATCTTCATCCACGTTTCTCATCCATGTTGATGAAAAGCCTCTTAAGTCAGGGTTCCCACACATCCTGGAAAACCTGGAAAACAATGAATGGGAGCCCAACTGTATGTGAGTCAACACCAGCTGAATACTGGCTAATGGTACTTTTTTTTTTTTGTCTCTTCAAACGCAATGCTGCATTGTTGTCCTGGAAAAAGTCCTGGAAAATGATCTCTAGAAAAGAGTGGGAACCCTCAAAAGAAAAAAAAAATGTAAATTTAAACATCTGCAATTTCTGGAGGAGAGATTATTTTGTCAACAGCTGTTTGATTGATTAAATATTCAGTTTATAAAATGTTGGAAAGAACTGAAAGATGCTGTCTTCAAGTCCGGCCAACAGTCCAGAACCCAAAGACATAAAGTTTGCAGTGATATAAAACAGACGAGCAGCAAATCCTCACCTTTGATTGACATTTTTTAGTTTGATAAGTTCAACCCATTAAAGCCTCTTTTTAAAGCTCCACCTGCTCCGCCTGCAGGTTTACGGAGCAGCCATCCAGTTCTACGAGTCGTTCTCCAGGGAGCTGCTGTCGGAGCGGCAGAGCGTGAGGCTCGGGCTGCTCAGCGTGGTCGACCGGCGGCCGATCACCAACCGCAGCCTGCAGGTGAAGAAGAGCATCTGCGTCCTCTCCCACTGGCCCTTCTTCACCGTCTTCCAGAAGTTCCTCACCTTCGTCTACAGATACTCCATCTCCGGACCTCACGTCCTGCCGCTCGAAAAGTTTGTGTGGTTATTTCTTTTTACCCTCAGTTTCAGATAATTCTCTTAGACTGAATCAGATCTGCTGCAGGTGTAAGGCTGTTTTATTGATGACTTATTTATCAGGTAAAGACGGGCCTTAGCATGAACTTGTTTTGACTGAATTCTCAAAGTCTGCATGAATTTTTCTTCAGCGTCAAATGATATTTAGAGCTTTTCCCACCCTGATAAATAATACAAACTGATCAAATATTAATCGCATTTCTTTGTTACATGATTTTGACCATTTTGAATTGTGGACAGAAGTGTGATTGATACCATATTTTATTGATATTGATTGATGTGTGTTCTTCTCTCTGCAGACACATCTCCAGCTTCATGCACAACGTCCCGTTTCCCTCCCCCCAGCGGCCTCGCATCCTCGTTCAGGTACAGACCAGGACTCGAACCTTCAATATGTGATGTCTGGTCCTCGTCAGGACAATATATGAATCCAGACTTCGGAAGTCTGACAGCTTCAAATCAGATGTGATTTTAGAGCCTTGCTCAGGACCTGAAGACACAGAGATTTAGTGAGGTTACACATAACGCTGAATTGAATCTCTGTTTTTGTTTAGTACTCATCAAAGTGTAGCATTTACAGCATATCGTCGACCATAAAGCTGCTGCTGTTTTTCTATATTTTTCTTATTGTCAACAAATCCCATGAAAAGACCAAAACCAACATTGTGTCTCTCAGTCCTGTCTGACTTCCTGTCTGTGTCTCTCAGTCCTGTCTGACTTCCTGTCTGTGTCTCTCAGTCCTGTCTGTCTTCCTGTCTGTGGCTCTCAGCTCTGAGCCCATTGGTTCCTGCTGAAAATGCGAATCTTTGAAAACACGTCATAAATATATAGCTTCATTTTTATAAAAGGCTCAGTGATTTCCTAAAACAGCTGCTCACATAACACATAACAGGTTTATGAAAACAGGATCAGAGGAACTCCTGACTTTAACCCTTCACTTCCTCCTCCAACAGGATGTAGGTGGTGATCTGCTCGCAGCCTGAACGGGGTAATTGTGCCCAATCAGAATCAGTCCTTTTTAATTGATTGTTTCCAATTAGCGGGCAAATTAGATTGACATCATTCCTTCAATAAGAAGTAATTAGCCGATGATCGTCGGGTTCAGATGTGATTTCACTCGGCTGCATGCAGGTGGAGGATGTTATCAGAATGGGTGACATGACTGAGTTGGTGATTCTGTGTTTTTCCCTCTAGATGTTATTCTAATAAAATTCCCTGCTTGAGCCAAAACATTCCTGAAATTTTAAAGACAAATTTTGGTCAGTTATAACAACATTTTACTCACCAACTGAGTCCATCAGTGAAACAAGACGAGAAGAAGGACAGTCAGGTTAGAAACGGTTTCACTCAGGGATCAGATCCGTTGTTTTGAACACAGGTGGACACGTCACCCAGAACTACCTGTTCAACCTCAAACGTTCAGCTGAACTTCCTGTTCCATCTGAACAGATAACAGACATTTGAGTTTCTCTTTTCAGGATTTGTACAAAGTCTTGAAAGTTTGGAAAATGCTTAATTTTAACTGTTATGTTTTCAAGGTCAGGAATATGCTTGAATTCGAATATACTCCTTGAAAAATGCTTGATTTTTCAACATAATCTGGTGTTTCATCATCGACACAATCTCTCAAACCAAAAGTCTTTTAATATTTGAAATGAAACGATCCCGTCGTCAGATTTGTTTGTTGTCTCCTGGAATTTATAGTAACTACATTTTTGGTTTAGGTACCTTGAAAGTGCTTGAAAAGTGCTTGAATTTTACTCTTAAAAAGCTGTATGAACCCTGTCTTTTACTTTAGCTTTAGATAAACTGTAGATTAGTTTAAACCCGTCTCTCCCTGTTGGATATATTTAATTTATATTCACCTTCCAGGGAGAAAGTTGGTGAGTAAAATCTCTAAAATTATAAAATGACTTCTCAAATCACTTAAAAGCCAAACAAATGACCCCGCCCTTGTGTGTGTGTGTGTGTGTGTGTGTGTGTGTGTGTGTGTGTGTGTGTGTGTGTATTGTGTATAACACTGGCTGTTCTCTTCCAGCTCTCTCCGTACGACAACCTGCTGCTCTGCCAGCCGGTCTCCTCTCCGCTCCCACTCAGGTCAGTTTACTGCTGCTGTATTACAGTACTGCAGTACTACAGTACTGCAGTACTACATGACGATCATTAAAGTACATGCTTTTGTCCAAAGTCACTCACGATAAAAATAAACCAAAACATTCAACCTTGATAGGAACGAGAGCTCGATTTGATGTTGTGTTTCTTGACATACGGAGGATAAAATATGAAATAAACAGAGTGTGAGTACTCAAAAAAATAAATAAATTAAGCTTTATTCCTATTAATAATGAAATAATACTCAGTTCTGTTTTGATTTAGATAGATGGATAAATAGATACTTTATTCATCCCACTTTGGGAAATTCAGGTGTCCAGCAGCACACAATCAGTAATAAATCTGCGTATAAATATAGATTCAAGACAAAACAATTACTAAAGCAAAGGGCCAAACAAATAAATTAATACATGAATAAAAGGTGCCAATAAAAATACCACATAGTCCTTAAAGTATTATTGTACAAGTCTACATTCATTTGTTTTATTTTTTATTTATATTTAATTATCTGTATAATATTCATTTTATCTTAGTTTTTTGGCACACGTTTATTTTTTCACTGTTATCATGATAGGACTTTTTTTCTCTATTATTATTATTATTATTATTATTATTATTGTTATTATTATTGTTATTATTGTTATTATTATTTTTAACTCACAACAGGGAGATTTGTTTCGAGAGATGTGTTTTTGCATGAACTTGTGGGTGAAATAGATAAAATCTTTAATCACAGTATGTTTGATTTTATATCCTGATATCAATATCTAATGTGCTACAGTGAATTTACTTAAAACTCATATCAGAACCTGTTTATTGATAAAATAACTAGCTGGGAATGTCTGTTTTGGGAAAATCCAGAAAACTAAAAACCTGACAAATCAAATATGAAGATAAATCAGTCCCAGTCATTGATCGCTAACATTGTCCACACCGGTCTAATACACTCAGAGATGTTAAAGAAACGTGATGTTAAAGTGTGTGTGTGTGTGTGTGTGTGTGTGTGTGTGTGTGTCAGCGGTGCGAGCTTCCTGAAGCTGCTGCAGAACCTCGGTCCAGAGAACGCCTGCACGCTGCTGCTCGCCGTCCTCACCGAACACAAACTGCTGCTGCACTCGCTCCGCCCCGACGTCCTCACCTCCGTCAGCGAGGCCCTCGTCTCCGTAAGACTACACACACACACACACACACACACACACACACACACACACGCTGGCTGTATATAGTAATGTCTCTCTGTCTCTGTCTGTCCCTCCAGATGAGCTTCCCCCTGCGCTGGCTCTGTCCCTACATCCCTCTGTGTCCTCTGCAGATGGCTGAAGTGCTGCTGGCGCCGATGCCGTTCATCGTGGGCGTCCACTCCAGCTACTTCGACCTGTACGACCCCCCCACTGACGTGGTGTGTGTGGACCTGGACACCAACACCATCTTTCAGTGAGTCCATCTCCGCTCTGGGCTTTAGTCCATCTGATGTTGCTGTTTGATCGTTCGTAACCACCGTATGTTTGTACAGACAAAGACAGAACCTCCATGTAGCAGTAGTTTTTCCTTTGGACATTTTTGGTGTTTTCTGCGCTTTGACTCATCGCTGTGCAGAGGACAACAAACCTGTCTCTGAATCAGGGTTTTATTTTCACAATCAAAACACAGAACACACGTTTGATTCACATTTAACCCTTTGAAAACAACTCGAGCTGGCCACAGGAGGTCGTTGTTTACATAATCCAGTTTAAATTCTAAATTGAAAACAAAAACTGTAACAGCTGGAGCATTCATTCATTCTTTTTGCAGCTGAAAGCTCAGGCTCCTGTCTTTTGTGTCATCACATTGTACACTTGTGTCGCAGGTTGATGATGTCATTACGTATGCAAAACGTGGTGACAACACGCAGTGGCTCTGTTTTAATTTATGAAACAGTTTCAATAATTTAACAGCCATTATGTTTCATTGACTTCCAGCCTTTTAGCTTTTAGGTTGTACAGATTTTAGGGAGAAGCATTTTAAGATTATCCAGGAAATGACATCACAATAAGCGAAAACAATTGCAGATTGATTCAATTGCAGATGAAAAACACTCATAAAACTGAGCAAATTTCAAAAACTAAAAAATGTGCAGAGTTCTAATAACTTGTGGAGTGTTGAGAAATATTTAGTTCATATTTCTACATTCAGATCTGTTTTGGATCAAAAGGTTTTGTGTGTTTAGTAAAATCTGATGAAAAAACACGTCAGATTTTTGTATTTTTTTATTTATGACACAATTTCAATACTTTTATCAATTATTATGGTTTATTGACTTCCAGCCTTTTTAGCTGAGGCTGTACAGATTTTGGGGATATGAAGCATTTGAAGATAATCCATGAAATTACATCACAATAAGCAAAAACAGCAGTGTAGGCCCTGGAGGCTGTTTCTACTGCAGAGTTCAAAGGGTTAAAAGCAGGCCTCTTTGTTTAGATCAGTATTTTCACAGCAGGCGTTTTCTCAACACCCGTCACTGCATCATGATGACAGGAAGCAGAACTAGTAGCTACAAATGTGTCACATGCAGTGAAGTCACTCTGTAATAAAGTGTAAGTAACTTGTTTTATGGATCATTAAGTTGAAGTGAAACATGTCGTCTTCATGTCTAACATCAATATAACCTTAAAAACCATCAGTCACTCACCACGACGGTTTCTCCGTCCTCTCATGTCTCAGGTTGGAGGACAAGAAGCCGTTGTCATGGCGATCGTTACCCAGGAAGCACGGCAAGACCCTGTTCAACACCCTCAGCCACCTCCACAAGACCCTGGAGAAGAGTGAGTGACAGCTCCAACACTGTCGATCACATGACCAATAGACTTTTCAAAATAAAGTAACGACAGACAACAGAGAAAGAAACAGACTTAATTAACTGTTATCCCCGGCTATGACTGCTACTATCATGTTATGTTCTTATTTATTTAGTCTGCCTCCTCATGTGTTAAACTATAAAAATGCTTATTATTATTATTAAAACAAAACTGTAGTGAAACAAGGACAAACTGACGTACTTTAACGTTAATCAGGTATTGTAACAACAGGCTGTTTTTTATGTTTTTCTTACTTACTTCCTTTTTAATTTGCTGTGTCCTTGCATTTTAAATCATTAAATATATCACACATAAATATAGATAATTGAATCTTGTATAGATTAACTTCTTGTTAGCAGAGAATGTTTTTCGAGTTCATTAGATAGTTAAAATTAAAAGGACGCTCTGCTGTATTCTCCCCTGTGCTCCTCGCCGCTGCAGTTTGCACTCCCGGTCAGGAGGAGGCGACGCTGGAGTTCCTGCTGACCGACTATGATCAGATCTACAGGAGTCAGAAGCAGCTGGAGCTGGAGATCCAGGAGGCGTTCCTTCGCTTCATGAGCTGCCTGCTCCGGGGATACCGAGCCTTCCTGCTGCCCATCACCCAGGCACCGTCAGACACCACCACCGACTGCAGCTCCCTGTTCAACCTGCAGGGTGAGCGCCCACCCAGTGTGTGTGTGTGTGTGTGTGTGTGTGTGTGTGTGTGTGTGACCAGAATCTTGTATAGATTAACTTCTTGTTAGCAGAGAATGTTTTTCGAGTTCATTAGATAGTTAAAATTAAAAGGACGCTCTGCTGTATTCTCCCCTGTGCTCCTCGCTGCTGCAGTTTGCACTCCTGATTAATTACACATAACACTTTTCAGCGTAATCATATGGTGATGATATAATCTGATTCAGATCAACCTATAATTAAAGAACTATTAAAGGATTTAAAGAGTCTGGATGTTGTGGATTCAACCACATGGACCAGCCCTGATTATAATTTTGATTATTATTTGATGTCACCAGTTATCCAGTAAAAATGCCAAATATTTGTTGGTCATAGCTTAAAACTAATGACATTTTTGAGTTTTTTGGCTGTTGATCTAAAGTCTAAACTCCCTCTAGTGCCCCCTGGAGGCAGAACGTTATTAAAACCCAGTTCTTATTATTCGTGTTAGATGGAATAAAAAACATGATTCAACTGTTCTGCTTTTCTTAGTGCCTGAACAGAAGAGGAGCTAAAAAAAGTAAAGTTTGGGTTTTGAAAGGGTTCTTCCTCTTGGGAGCATGAATGTGACGCCAGTTAGATTTTGATGTTTTTTTAGTTCAAGTGCAGATTTTGTTGTGATGGTGGAGCTACACAAAAGGCTCAGGGTGTCTTTAAAACTGTTAAGATTCATCCTTTTGAATGTCTACAGCAAATTGCATTGAAATATGGGCAGATTTTACTGGGATACTGTTGTGTAGCGTCTTCTGGACCAAATGTTGGGCAGACACACGGATTTATTCTTTTATTACCATCCTGGAGGATATGGAATCAGACAAAACTTCTTAAATATTAAACAAAAATAAGAATTTGAGAGAATAAAACTAAATAAATCAGACTTTTGCCCTCACTGCAGACGAAGCTTTACTTCTAACTTAACACAACAAAACAACAAAACTCTGATGGATGACCCTCCTCTTCCTCCTGCAGGTTTCCTGAAGTCTCGGGATCGAACGCAGCAAAAGTTCTACAGTCAGATGACGAGGACTCAGATGTTCACTCAGTTCATCGAGGAGTGCTCCTTCGTCAGCGACCGGCACGCCTGCCTCGAGTTCTTCGACGAGTGCGTCCAAAAGGTCAGAACCACGGCTGTTATCTCTGTTATCTCTGTTATCTTTTATCTCTGTTATCTGTTATCTCTGTTATCTCTGTTATCTCTGTTATCTGTTATCTCTGTTATCTGTTATCTCTGTTATCACTGTTATCTCTGTTATCTGTTATCTCTGTTATCTCTGTTATATCTGTTATCTCTGTTATCTCTGTTATATCTGTTATCTGTTATATCTGTTATCTCTGTTATCTGTTATCTCTGTTATCTCTGTTATCTCTGTTATCTGTTATCTCTGTTATCTGTTATCTCTGTTATCTCTGTTATCTGTTATCTGTTATCTCTGTTATCTGTTATCTCTGTTATCTCTGTTATCTGTTATCTCTGTTATCTGTTATCTCTGTTATCTCTGTTATCACTGTTATCTCTGTTATCTGTTATCTCTGTTATCACTGTTATCTCTGTTATCACTGTTATCTCTGTTATCTGTTATCTCTGTTATCACTGTTATCACTGTTATCTCTGTTATCACTGTTATCTCTGTTATCTCTGTTATCTGTTATCTCTGTTATCTCTGTTATCACTGTTATCTCTGATATCTGTTATCTGTTATCTCTGTTATCTCTGTTATCACTGTTATCTCTGTTATCTGTTATCTCTGTTATCACTGTTATCACTGTTATCTCTGTTATCACTGTTATCTCTGTTATCTCTGTTATCTGTTATCTCTGTTATCTCTGTTATCACTGTTATCTCTGATATCTGTTATCTGTTATCTCTGTTATCTCTGTTATCACTGTTATCTCTGTTATCTGTTATCTCTGTTATCACTGTTATCACTGTTATCTCTGTTATCACTGTTATCTCTGTTATCTCTGTTATCTGTTATCTCTGTTATCTCTGTTATCACTGTTATCTCTGATATCTGTTATCTGTTATCTCTGTTATCTCTGTTATCACTGTTATCTCTGTTATCTGTTATCTCTGTTATCACTGTTATCACTGTTATCTCTGTTATCACTGTTATCTCTGTTATCTCTGTTATCTGTTATCTCTGTTATCTCTGTTATCACTGTTATCTCTGATATCTGTTATCTGTTATCTCTGTTATCTCTGTTATCACTGTTATCTCTGTTATCTGTTATCTCTGTTATCACTGTTATCACTGTTATCTCTGTTATCACTGTTATCTCTGTTATCTCTGTTATCTGTTATCTCTGTTATCTCTGTTATCACTGTTATCTCTGATATCTGTTATCTGTTATCTCTGTTATCTCTGTTATCTGTTATCTCTGTTATCACTGTTATCTCTGATATCTGTTATCTCTGTTATCTCTGTTATCTCTGTTATCTGTTATCTGTTATCTCTGTTATCTGTTATCTCTGTTATCTGTTATCTCTGTTATCTGTTATCTCTGTTATCTTTGTTATCTCGCTGGTTACCACTTCAGCTTCCTGCAGTGTCCTCACAGTAGATAGATGCTAAAATCTGTTTGACTGTGAAGCAGCTGCAGGAAGTGAAAACATGCAGTTTGATATGTCCTCTGGGTTTTTTTGTTTCTTTTTCAAAATACTAAACACATGTGGGAAACATCAAGCTTGGATTTAGTTTTATTTAAATGGAGCTTTCAGCTGAATCTCACTGCCTTCATCAGCAGAACTCCCTCTGCCGTTGAAGGCCGTGGATTGCGGTTGAAAGTCCCAGAAAAAGCTACTTAACGGTCTTTGAGATTAAATTATTTTGTCAAACTGCTGTTCCCAAGGTCAAGAATTTAAGGGGGGAAATAATAACAAAAATAATCTCCATTTTGAAGCTGTTTATAATAAGAAAATTGAGCGAAAAATTACAAAAACTCCCAAAATCAAGGGAATATTTAGTTTGTCCATTCATTCAGGCCAACGCCAAGGAAAGGAAAATCAGACTTGTTGTAATAAACACATAATAAAGAAAAGTATGTGTGTCTGTTGTTTGTCACCAGGTGGACGTGGAGAAGCCGGAGGAGGTGAGGCTGATCGACCTGGATGAGACTCACAGCGGAGAACACACAGTCTTCATCATGCCTCCTGAAGAACCTCAAGAACCTGACGGGTCTGAGTGTCCCGCCCTCTACAGGTACAGAGTCACTGAGTCTCAAGTTAGAATTATTGTAACTTTATTCATGTAGCACCTTTCAAAACAAGGTCACAAGGTGCTTTACAATAAGACTAAGAATAAAGTAAATAGAATCCACAACAAAGATGTCAAACAAGATCAGATAATTACAACAAATCCCATCCATTAAGATAAAAGTAAGTTTTAAGAAGAGATTTAAAGATAAAGGTCTTGACTGTAGCACCACGTGTCCCTGAGTGTCAGTGTTTAACAGGATGTGGTTTCTCCTCGTCTCTTGTGTCCAGTTATGAAACGTTTCCCACACTGAAGCCAGAGCTCTTTGACCGGCCCCAGGACCAGCTCCGGGTCCCGGCTAAGGGCAGCGCCCCCAGCAGCCCCGCCCCCCGACGCACAAAACAGGTACGACATCACACAGCGTTAAAAAACCTCTGATGTGATGAGTTTGATCTGCAGCCAGTCATTTAATGTGTTCAATCTGATGTGACCAAAACTATCTGCTGGATAATGTTCATTAGATATTGTATAACAGACAAAGGAGCATACTACGTGTTCTACTGTTAAACTCTGATTTAGAGGTTACCATTATCCCCCAGTGCCCACAGTGCCCAAAGTTACAGTCCACAGTTCATACAAAGTCTTGAAAGTTTGGAAAATGCTTCATTTTAACCATCATGTTTCCAAGTTTAGGAAAATGCTTGAATTTGAATTTACTCCTACTCCAAATGTGTTGGTTGTCTCTTGGCATTTATAGTAACTATTTAGATGTGATGATAAAGGCTTTTTTGGTTTAGGTACCTTGAAAGTGCTTGAATTTATGTACGAACCCTGAGAGTCTCACTTCCAACTGAAGTATATAATCCACCACGCTGAATAATCTTGTGCTTTGGATAAAAACTCCTTTCTCCTGACAACAAAAGTCCAACCTATATATCAGCAAACTTTGCCTTTTTCTAAATATTACACGTTTTTGATTGGCTGGTTAATCAGTTAGCTGGATGTTATTAGCCCGGCTGGCTGGTGTTCCAGAGTTTGTATCTGTGAAAACTTACTGCAGCCAGGAGACAATGTTGAGAGAAACAACGATGGGCAGAAGTCAGTTTAATGAGTTAAAAGCAGATTTTGTCATTTGAATATGAAGCATGTGACGGTGAACAGGTGGGTAGAAAGTGGGGCTGTTTGCAGGATCGGGATCGAGGCTGATCCAGGCACTTTTTGATAGATTGTTATCAGCTCCACAAAGCCTGACATGACACATAAGGATGCACTGGAACTCCTGGACCTGGACTCTGTGTCGACAGATACTCAGTATATTCAGATGTATCAGCCAGACCAGACCACATTACATACAGTTTCTTCATCAGAGTCTTCATGAAATTCAGAGTTTGAGGCGTCTGGTTTGTGGATCAGGACTTGGTCTCGGTGCCTCCCGACACTCTGGTTTTAGATTCTGACCCAGTTTCACCTGAGTGAAGAAGAGGAGGAACCTTGCTAACAGTCTGACTGTGTATCATTTCATTATCAATATTTCACTACTCATCCAATATTCAGAGGCCACAGGCTGTGAGTGTGTGAGTGTGTGAGTGTGTGTTATTTTCAGATCAGAAGAGTTTAACCGGGTCACTTAAAACACTTTTCACCTTTTTATCTTTGTTTTTTAGCTGCGAGTCCTCTCTTTGTTTAAAACATGACATCTGATAATCAGTCAGCTCGTTTTCAGTAAAGTGTTGTGTGATAAAGAAATGTTTCGGGCTGCAACTAACCATTATTTTCATCATCAATTAATCTGCCAATTATTATTTCAATTAATTGTTTTATCAATAAAATGTTAAAAAATAGTGAAAAGATACCATTAACTATTTCAGAGCACATGTTGACGTCTGCAGTTTACTTGTTTTGTCCAAAACCTGAAGACATTCAATTCACCGTCATATGTGACAAAGAAAATCAGCAAATTCACATTTCAGAAGCTGAAATCAGAATAATTGACTGAAACGATTCATCGAGTATCAAAATAGTTGCAGATTAATTGTCTGTCGATCGACTAATCGATCTAGAAATTCTCTAATATGGCCAGGAAACAAAGTGCATCTATCTTCAGTATCTGATGTAACGTGTTCTTCCTCTCAGGAGATCAAGCTGGCCCAGAAGCGAGCTCAGAAGTACTCTGCGGTGCCGGACATGTGGTCCAAGTGCCTGCTGGGTCACTGTTACGGCCTCTGGTTCATCTACCTGCCCACCTTCGTTCGGGCGGAGAGCGCGAAGGTGCGCGCGCTGCACGCCGCCTACGACGTCCTCAAACACATGGAGAACCGCAAAGTGGTGCTGCCCGACGAGGTGAGACGCTGTGAGGTCAAAGGTCACTGCTACAGGGGTGTTGTTCTGGGGGTTTTGTTTCTATTTTGTTCTTTTTGAACAACAGCGAAGTCAACTGTATTGACCAGCTCCTGAGTTTCAGAGTGACCCTTTAAGAGAGCGTTGTCTCATTGGTTGTTTGCTAGGCGCTTTATGTGATGATATGATATTACTGACCAATCAGAAGCTAACTAAGCTAACGAGTGACAAGACGCACAAATAGCTCATTTATTGGACAGAGGTTTGGTCATTTGTCATCTGAAGAGTTCAGTGTTATTTACTGAACAACGCGAAACCTGAACTTTAAGAACTTTGAGTCTTTGCTACGAGGTGTTTCTACTGTATTTTTGCAAGATTTATGTCATTAAAAAGGAGACAGTGCTGCCAAAATGATGTTCATCATGTTTGGACCACTTCGTTTTGTTCCACTGCAGCATTATTTTTCTTCCTCTGAATGTCCTTCTATCCACGATGAAGCCCGGACATGTTGAGTGTTTCTAAGTGCTGGTTGTCCTGCTCCGTACAGACGCAGGAGTAAAATGGTGGTTACTGTGTGTTTGTTGTAGTCGGCCTTGTTGTGGTGTGAGAGTACCTGGAACTAGGATTTAGATCCACCTCCTTAGTTCTGGGAACTCGTCCCCAAAGCAGAACCGGAGAGGGTGGAGACATGTTACTCTACATGTGAAAGGGAACATTAGGAAGCCACAGTGTGTGAGTGTGTGTGTGTGTGTGTTTCAGGTGTGTTACAGGATCCTGATGCAGCTGTGCGGTCAGTACGGTCAGCCGGTCCTCGCCGTTCGGGTCCTGCTGGAGATGAAGAAGGCTGGAATCACACCCAACACCATCACCTACGGATACTACAACAAGGTCCACGCACACACACACACACACACACACACACACACACACACACACACACACACTTAAAGTGAACTAGTGAAAGATAAGAAGCAGAGTAAAATATATATTTTATTTATTTCATCAGCTTATTGGAGGTTTTCTCTTTTTTTAACAATCTAATTGGAGTTTGTAGGAAAAGTATCAAAAAAAGTATAAAGCTTTTTCTTTCTTTTTACACTCATCTTACATCTTAATTATTTAACTAATAATTTATTGATATATGTTGTTATATTTTTGACTCGTCTGATAATCTTTTGTCAGTTTTTGGACTCCATACTTGTTTACAGTTTCAGGTTTCAGTATAAAACAGTAAAACTGTAAAGCAGCAGAAACAGATCACTGGATGGATTCATGTTTGTATTGATACACTGAGATGTGATCGATGACTGAATCTGATGTCCTCCGTCCTCAGGCAGTGCTGGAGAGCAAGTGGCCCTCCACCAGTCAGGGCGGACGTCTCCGCTGGGCCAAGCTGAGGAACGTCCTATTGGCTGTGGCCCAGTTCAGACAGCCAATCAAACGACGGCAGAAGAGCGGCTCAGTGGGGTCGCGGGGAGGTCAGAAACTGATGTTCATAACAAAACACTAGCTCAGATTATTCACAGTGCTGCAATGTAACTAAGTACATTTACTCAAGTTCTGTACTTAAGTACAAATTTGAGGTACTTTTATGTATCTTTCTACTTCTACTCCACCACATCTCAGAGGGAAATATTGTACTTTTTACTGCACAGGGGCCAGTTTACTGCAACATGAATACTTTACTGCTGATAATACTTACATTTACTTCCGTAAGGTTTTGAATGCAGGACTTTTACTTGTAGCGGGGTATTCTCACAGTACTTTTACTTCAGTAAAGGATCTGAATATTTCTTCACCACTGATTATTTGTCGTCATGGTGTCTCAACATCAAACCTGTAGATTTAATAATGTAATTCAGTTTTTAGTATTTTTCTGAATGAATTTGTCAGTGAAGAAAAAAATGATTTTCCAGACGTGCTGTAACTCACATTTTTAAGATAAAGATTAAAAAAAGAGATATGAATGACATCATAATTAGATTTTCATTTTCTATAAAGAAGCGATGATGTACCCCGACCAGAGGCCCCGCCCCCACTCCACTCTGATTCGTCAGTCCAGCTGGAGCGGCCTGTCTGAGAGCTCCAGTCACGAGTCTCTGACGGGTTCACTGGTGAAGAGCAACAGCCTGAACAGCATGAAGACGTCCACTGACAGTAAGAGACAAACCTTAACCTTCCTCCTCCTCTTCCTCACCTTCTGTGTCTCGCCACACGTTTTCTCTCGCTGTCTGTCTCTTGTTATGTGCTGCGACTGGATGCCGCCAAAGTTTCCTTCAAGTGTGTTTAAGCTGAATTATTTTTTAAAAATCCTTTAGCCTTTATTTGAGAATTCATTTTGTTTATTAAACCTCTTGTGCAGGAAGTCTCTGTTTTTTTTTTAATGACATGAACAGGATCTTTTATTCAAATTTAACGTGTTACATCTTATAAACACGTACGGTAAATTCTCAGATAGTGGCCTTGACTGCAGAAGGTACCAGGCCTTTATTTGAAGCAGGCTAATATCAGACACAGGCTTTAATTTTTTTACTCTCTGTCAAATATAAAAGTATATTTGCTCATATTTTAGTAAGAAGCCTCCTTGTTGTCTGATCTGTTCCGGTTTGCCCTGTTAAATTTTTTGTTACTGCTTTATGCTGTTAAAACAAACTCACTTCCTGTATCCGTTTCAAATTAAAAGCCCTCTGGTGTTTCAATGCCATCTTATGGTGCTTGTACATTACTACAACATATGACAAAGTGTTGAAAATAGCATGATTATATTGTTGAATGTATTAAATTAAAGCAAAATATACATTATGTTTAGTGTACATCCATATTATATAGCACCAGGAGTTCATCCCCTTGTTTTTTCCCTGCTTTTATTTGAGGAAATACGGTATATATGGTCATTTTTTTAACTCAGTATTTTAAATATTGCTCAGTATAGTCTCGAGGTAAAGCTCAGGTACTACATACAGGGGAATAAATTGACATTTGCAATCCAGTTGTCTTTTAATGGAGGGTTTACCTGAAGCCGTTTACATGGGATGGCAGCCAAAAGTATTTTAAAGAGATACTCATCCTGTTTCTCAGGGATAATGTTACAAAAGAAAAATCAACTAATATTCCACATATTTTAGTCTCGCTAGAGCAATCTCTTGCCAATATGATCAAATGAAAGCACAAGCCCTGATGAGCTGTTGTTTCACCTCTAGCATTGACCCTGAGAGCTCCTTTACATTTCAAATGTGGAGTCACAAAATATCCGATTTCTGTTTTGAACTCTCACCAGGACCTTGACTTGGTGTCTTAGTCTTGCTTTCTCATATACAGTATTTGAGATGGACTGTAGAGCGAGTTTCTGAGTTTTGTATTCTGTTGCAGAATCGAGTCCTGCAGAGTTTAAACTCTCTCTCCTTTCGGTCCCACAGAGGTGAAGCTCAGCAAGAAAACCATCCTCCGTAACGCAGGGACCAACGGCTGCGGCGACGCCGTCTCCCGTAAACCTCCGATGGGACGCAGAGACACCTCCACCCCGCCTCCAGCGCCACCCGGTGGTGTGGTCCAGCGGAGTCAGGTCTGCCTCTCCACCTTCTACAAAGAGTGTACAGAGTCAGCCGACTCCGAGCCGGACTGCAGCTGCCAGCCGGCAGAGAGAGATGGCAGGTGAGTCAGGACGGAAGATCCCCTCAAAACTGGATCCATCTAATTAAAAATAACTTTTACTAACTTTATTAATGGATCTTAACTGGCCTCAGTAATATCTCCAGCCTCTTTGATGTTAATTTTAGATGTTTTAAGGTTTGTTTCTCTCTAATCTTTGGTAATGTGCTTTGGTTTTGCTTTGAAACGGTGTATACTATATGGTGTATATTTAAAAATGCTGAAAGCCTGTCCTCGAAAAACATAATTCCTTTCAAGTAAATTGCCTCCGCTGATAAAGGATTGTGTACAGTCTGTGATTTAAACTTCAAATTAAAGAGAATTCCGACTTGAGAAATGTCATAGACTCGTGTTAAAACGGGTGTTTTCATTTCCAAGCAGGAATAGTGACATTATAATAGTTATAGGCTCTGTATCCTGTAACCCTGGTACTGTTATTCAGCTGTAGAGCACGTTGTGGTTCTGTATACCTGACGTCCTTCATCATTTGCCCTTTGACCTGCAGACCTGCAGGAACGCGCGAGTCGACCGGCAGGAATAAAGTCGTAGACGAGAACTACAACAACGTGTCCTCCCCGAGCCGAGGAGGTCTGGCAGGGAAACTCCAGCAGCTTCTCACTCCGACCAGACACCGAGTGTCTGTTCGACGAGCCGCCAGCGTGGACGACCGGCGACCAGGAGGAGGAAGAGGAGGAGGAGGGATAGGACGAAGGGTGTCTGAACAGAGGCAGTCCAGGAAAGCCCAGGTGGCTGAAACTCTGCTGAAAGCCAAGGAGAGGCTGGTCAGCGCTACCTCAGAGGTCCGACTGTAATCTTTCATTTATTGGTGCCACAATTTGATAAACAATTGATTCTCAGATTAAAAATCAATTCTGATTTCAATAAATGTTAAACGGCCTCTATTTGTAGGCTCTCACTCCAGTTTTTCACCCTTCACTCGTGTCTTTTTGATGCTTCTTGGATTGCAATAAGAAAAACACACCTGGTAGTTCAGCTAAAAGGTCACAAAATAAAGCAGAGAATTTTATATTGAAAAAGTTAACTGCAATATTTGGAAACGTGTTTTTCTCTTTGAGAATAATGACATGATGTGAGTGATAATGAAAACACTGCAACTCTGAGATAACAGCGCAGCTCTGTAAGATTTCTGCATACAAAAATAAAAACAGATAAAATGAGATGCATCTCTTTTGAATATATGTTTACATGAATTTATTAGTTTTCATAGAAGAATTGTGATTCCTATGTGATTATTTCCCCCCCCACCACTACTGTTTGTTCATCAGAGTCATGTTGTTTGTGCAGATGTTCACACAGTCATTTGCTCAATAATCTGCTTCCTTGTTGTCTTTTTCTCAGAGTTCGTTGTCTGTAGGAAGTGACCTCGACTTGACGGACACGCCCAGTCCAGCCTATCCTCTGCGCAGGTCCTGGGACGCCAATCAAGAGGGGGCGGGGCTTGAGGTAAATGGATCGTTGTCAGGAAATGACCCCCCTCTCTGTGTGTCCAGGTGTTGATGTCCAGCTGTATTAACTCTGCCCCCCCCCCCAGGTGTTGATGTCCAGCTGCTCTCTGTGTCGCAGCTGTAACTCGTTGGTCTATGACGAGGAGATCATGGCCGGCTGGACGTCAGACGACTCCAACCTGAACTCGTCCTGCCCGTTCTGCTGCGCCTCCTTCGTCCCCTTCCTAAACGCTGAGATCTGCGACCTCGGACCCCTCAGCAGGTACAGGCTTCCATCAGAGGACCAGATCTGTCTGAACAGGTTTGATGCTCTACATCAGATCTGACTGATACTCTGTGGGGCATCACATGGGAGAGAAGATGTGTAACTAGCAGCGTGCAGACCAGCCCCCCAGGACCAGCGCTGGGCTGTGAGGTGGTTTTTGTATAGTGGCCACACTCGGTATTGCAGGATGATGCAGACTGGCCCTAAAAAGCTTTTATCCACACAATCATCAGAAAATGAGCGGCTGTAAAACGATAAATACATTATTCTTTATTGTATCATCAGAAATTGATCCATTCAGTCCAGTTAAAGTTGGAAAGTCTAGACGAGCTGTATCAGTAAATCCTTTTTAAGCCAACAGGAAGTCACTCTAATACTGATTCTTTCCAAACGATGAATCCTAACAACTTTAGTGACTCTCTGACTTTTTCTTGAGCGCCACCAGCTGGTCAAAATGTCCACTTGTACAGTAATTAAGTTCATCACAGGTTCTCCCAAAAACTGACAGAATACCAGTCAGTGTGCTAATTCTATGCATGTTAACATGCTTTCTGTAGTGGTAGCAGAGTAATGTTAGCATGCTATAATGCTAGTGTTATAGCATGCTAGAGTGCCATGGGGTTCTTAGGACTGACCAAATCCACAAATCATAAAGTCCACTGTGGACTTGGAGTACAGACTTCCTCAGACTGCGTCCCCATAATATGGATGTGACAATGTAGTAATAATAATAAAAATAGGAAAATAAAGTGTCAATAAAATCCCTCATGACCCAGAACCCTTGCAGACTAGATGTTGTGATGGTAAGGTGTGTCTGAAAGTCCCAAAGTCCATAAGAGTCTCCAGAGGGTTTAAGGTAACAACATGGCCTTTCCTTTGGCGTCACCCTCAGGACAAACTTTAATTGCCCCATTAGTGGTAAGAGTTTTCTCCAGACAACAATGCTCTGTTTGAATGTGACTGATCTGGAGCTCTCAGCTAACGTCGCTCCATCTTAAGTCTTCCTCTCTGTCTGTGTGTCTCAGTGCGGAGCGCAGCAACTGGAACGTGGAGGACGAGGTGGAGAGCGCAGTCCGGCCCCCCAGTGCTCAGGAGGCGTCCCTGAAACACCAGTGTAACGGTCTGAGTGAAGACTCCAGCTCCGAGACCAGCAGCTACTCAGAGAACAGCAGAACAACCACGGTAACACAGCGTTAAATGGTTTACTTCAACTCATTAACACTGTCTGTCTCGTCCTCCTACACTTCCCGTCTCGCTGACAGTCTCTACCCCCCCCTCCCTCAGGGTTCGTCAGTGGGCGGGGCTCCCCAGGTGACGGTGGCCTACCTGAGCCCTCTGGTTCTGAGGAAGGAGTTGGAGAGTCTGCTGGAGAACGAGGGCGAGGCGGTCCTGGCTCAGCCTCAGTTCCTGGACAACCACTCCATCATCTTCTGGAACCTGGTCTGGTACTTCCAGCGCCTCGGCCTGCCCAGTAACCTGCTGCAGCTGGTCAGAGCCTCGCCACTGGTCAGCCAGTTCACACAGGTAACACGCAGTCTGTGTGATGGATCATGGAGGACTGTTAACTCCATCCCCACACACAGAAGTTACTTTTCCCAACATTTATATCTTACTTTGGTGAGCAGAGTTTGGTTTTCAGCTTGAAAGTCCACAAGAATTCGCCATATTTTAAGATATGTGGCTAAATGGTTAGCTTTTGTTTTTATCTGGTTCATTAGCTGTTAGCCTAACGAGGTCTGTGTAAAGCAGACTGGCTGGAGTACTGAAGCATATCGGTACCATAAAGGTACCAAATTTTGATGCCGAAAAGTTGAGCTCATTTCAGCTTGGGGCAGCTGCACAAAAAAGGGCTGAGCTCTTTGTTCGAAAGAGCTCTAAAAATATTAAAACAGCTGGAAAAAAAGGCACTCCCAATCTCAAAAGAATGCTTTAGTGGACAAACAGATGATATATTAGATTACCTGCTCAACAGGTGTCGACTTCTCAAATAAAAACCGAGATTTCTCTCTGAAAGTCTTCAAAAACATTCAAAAAGCTGCAAAGCTACAGCTTTACATTGTCTTCTTATCTACAACATCTCTAATTACAATTTCAAATACAAACAACTAAACATTTGCTATAAATTCAACTGTTAGATTAAAGATCTCACATTATTTTTGGAACAACCTACGTCCATCACTACAATCAACATCTACATTATCGTTATTCAAAAACATCTGAAAAGGACACTTCATGGATTTCATTGTAGTGCATCTTGTAAACACAAACTTCTATGTAAATTGTACATTTCTATCAATTTTGTGTTACTGCTTAATCTGCTAAACCTTTGAATTATGCAATCTTTGTTTTTATCAGTATGACTATTGATATTTAGGGGAGGTATCTTCATAAGCCAGGTTTGGCTTCTTCTTCCTGCTCAATGTTCAGACTTTTTTTTGTTTTGGAATTCTTACTGTCTTTCTATGCAAATAAACCAAACTAAACTTAAGACAGTTTGATGTGTTTGACTGTTATTGTTTTTTTTATTCAGCCCAGAAAAATTAGATAAACCAGGATTCCCAAAAAACAGCCAAAGCAGAAACATTTGTGGGAATCAAACCAACAAAGGGAAGCAGGATGAGATGAAAGACAACAACACACTGATCCACACTCATCATGTGTGTTGTGTGTTTCCCAGTTGGAGAACTCAGCAGTGAGGGTGAGGCTCCTCTGGGACACCCTGACCCCCGACATAGACCAGTGGCCCCCCCTCTACATCCTCTGGAGGATCCACAGTAAGACAAAGACACACACACACGCACACTGACACACAGGAACAAGAACCTCAGCTGTTTGTTAATCCGTTTACCTTTTTAATGAGATTTCCACCCACGTTTCCTCCGTCGTCGCTGCTCCTCCCCCCTCCTTCCACCAGGTGGTGTCCCAATGAGAAGCTACAGCTGGCGGAGACACAGCCACCCGTTCACCCTGTCCTTCCTGGAGGAGGTGCTGCGGTGGGTCGGCATGAACGAGGTGCACAAAGCCGTCACCCTCTTCCTGGACACGCTGGCCAAACAGCCGGGCTCGCCCTGGACACAGAGGTGGGGCTGATCGTTTACACTGCAAAGAGCATGGATGCACCATTCGTCAACATGTGGCGCTGGTTATTAGCATCAGTGTTCAGCTTAATGTTTGACTCATAAGTATACGATGATTATGACATTATCCTTCTACAAGATTAAAATGTGAACGTCTTCTTTAAAGTATAATTTAAAGGTTTTATGCAGTAAAACCTTCCAGACTTCCATGTTGATGTTGATGTTACTTTACTTTTTTTCCCAAAAAACTGATTTTAGTTGTGTGTTGTTTGTGTGTGGCTCACAGTGACTGTTGTGTGTGTTTGACAGGAGTTTGTACAGAGAGTTCCTCTTCCTCACACTGGCAGCTATGGGCAAAGACCACGTCGGTAAGACTCACAGATTCACTGTGTTACAGTATGAAAACAGAATAAAGGCTACTGGGTAGTTTCAGGGTAATGACACCAGTTTTGATATATATATCACTACAGTGATCACAGTTCACAAGATAAGACCACACCTGGTCCGCTGGATCTGGTTTGGATCCAGACACGGACAGATTACTGCAGCTGATACTGACTGTTCAAGGAGTAGTTTGACATTTTGGGAAATTTGGGAGCGTTAGATGTTCAGATTGATGCCACTCTCATGTCTGTGCAGTAAATATGAAGGTACAGCCAGCAGCTAGTTAGCTTAGCTTAGCATAAAGACTGGAAATGGGGGGGAAACAGCTAGCCTGACTCTGTCTGAAGGTAACCAGCACCTCTAAAGCTCTCTGATTAACACGTTATATCTGGACAACATGTTCACCTCGGACTATTTCTCGGCTCTGAGCTGTTGCCAGGCAACCAGCGGAGACTCAGGGAAGTTACTGTGCCCAGTCAAGAAATAGTCCGACGTATAAGCCCCCGTGCTGTGTGTGTGTGTGTGGTGGGTGGGTGTGTATGAGCAGTTTGTGTGTTTTTAAAACTCAATAAAGATATTTAAATCCATTAGTTATACCCGATTATCCTTTGAAGGGTTGCGGGGGGTTGGTGGAGGTGTCATTGAGGTTTGGAGAAGCTGGTTTGGTTTCAGTACAAACTCACCACAGACTGACACACTGACCTACACACTCGGCTGCGGTGGTTGCTGTGTGATTGACACAAATGATACAGAGCAACAGGAAGAGATACACGTGTAGAGACAGATATAGACTTGATAACAACCCTTTACTCTCTCTCTCTCTCTCTCTCTCTCTCTCTCTCTCTCTCTCTCTCTCTCTCTCTCTCTCTCTCTTCCTGCAGCTGCGTTCGATAAAAAGTACAAGGCGGCGTACTCTCGGCTCAGCGGCGCTCTGGGTCAAGAGGAGCTCTGTAAGAAGCGAGCTCAGCCTCCCAGCCCCAAAGCCGTCGACTGCAGACGCAGCTTCCACCCGCCACTCGAATGCTAATTATTCAGGAACCAGACGTCCCTGATGCCTCCTGCAGCATTCGTCCCTTCGAGGGGAGACGGGAAACGGCGAACCCAGAATCCCTGCTGCCTTCACCTGCTTGTATTCTTCACCTCTCTGCTGCCTCCTGGTGGATGTCGGAGTGACGCGCTCCTTCCTGTCCTCTGCACCTCTGTTTGCCTCGTCGATGTGAATCCAGCAGCTCTTTGTCTCCATTAAAGATCGTGAAAGTCAATCCGGCTGCAGCAGACGGAGCCGAGCTGGACTGAAGAGCTCGTACAGAAATACACACTTCTCTCAACAAGGGTGAACCTGCTGAGCCGAGATCTGTGCAGTCTGCAACGTGGAGTCACGCATCGTCTGAAGGCAAGAAAACAACCGGTCAAAGCTTGGGTTCATGCATGTCCAGAGGGACAAACTCCATGAAACTTGTGATCATCTCTGTCTGTTGGGAATCTTCTAGAAGGCCGAGTGTGTCCCCACAGCTCCATGTGAAGTGTTGGATCTCTTCCAACATAATTAAAGACGTGGTTTTTAAGAAGTAATAAAGTCAAGAAGCAGAGGCTTTCACTCTCCCTGAAACTTCAGATCTTCTGTTGTTGGGACTCAGATTGTTGGGACAGTTTTAATATGAAGCTACAACATATTTTAAGGGTTTGAACTTTTTTCCCGATGTGATCACGGTGGCCCACTAATGTTTTGGATTTTGGAACTGAAAAGCTATCATCCTTCAAATCAGGAAAAGCAACCAAACAAGAGGCTGACAAGGCTTCATCCAGAGCACCGACTCTCTGAAGGATTCACTAAAGACGTCGGCTTTGGTTAGATTATAAGTTCACCTTTGGTTGGTCAGGTCAGAACTGAAAGGCTCACAAACACAGAAGGAAACAGCCAAACAGGATCTCTGCATCTAATAATTAATGATCGTCTCAGCCAGGTTCCAAACTTCTGAATCACTGCCCACATCTCCGAGGTTTTCCAGCAGTTCAAACAGGTGTGGGATGAAGAACAGGGACGTCATCTTTCTGTGCCAGAGCCAGAGGATGTGGATGAGATGTTTGCAGCTGTACAGGTTGTCGTGAGTCGACTCAACATAATCCCTTGATCGACATGACAAACAGTGAGTTAACTGCTGCTAACACCCTCTACCACTGCCTCTGTGGCCACTGGAAATGACGGAAATCACTCCTGATTGGTTAGAGCTAATTTGTGAAAACAAAATGGCAATTCATCTATCCAGTATTTCACACGAAAAAAATGCAAAGATTGGATGCGTTTGTGCAGCAAAACTATCTTTTTCCCATTCCCTCTTGCGACCCCTCAGATTTACCTTGAGACCTCATGGAGGGGTCTCAACCCCCAGCTTGGGAACCACTGTCTAAAGGAATTGACTCTTTCAAAGATTGACCCGTCTGTTGACATTTGCAGCAGGATCACAACAGTTTGGTTAAAGATTTGGTTTGTCTTCCATCTGCATCAAACACACCACGAAACAGGAAGTCAACGCCACCTCACAGGTCCTCATCGTCCCTGCTCAGATCTGGATCTTCTTCAGGACCTGGCGGACTCACCTGGAGGCCACAGCAATATGAAGCTGCTTTGAAGTGCCGTCTGACCTTCAGTTTCCCACCTGGTTGTTTCCTCAGAGTGGAATCGTGTGGATGTGAAGGGCGCCGCCATCTTGGCTTCTTTTGGACCGGAGGGTGACGGAGGGAGGGAGGGGCTTCAATTCAAACAAGATGATTCGATTTTTTTAACAGACTGAAGGACGACGGAAGTCAGAACTTACTTAACACACTGTTTAAAGACTTTTAGCAGCTGGAGACGTTCTAACTTGTGATTAATGTAACAACTCTTTAAAATCTCCTTTTAAACGGGTTCAAACTGAAACTTAAGATGATAGAAAAACTTCACATTATTACATTTACTGCTGATTATGGCCCCTGTCTAATATTGTAAAATCTGTATTATAAAAAAGTGTAGAGAGTTATTTATGACTTAATGAAACCCGGAGAGAGTTTGTGTAATAATGTGAGTCTGTTTTCATCATCGTGCAGAGTTGTGACATTCCCAGCTGCTAAATGGTTTGAGAAGTTTGATGTTTTTTTTCCCCTTTCGATGTGATTTTAAAGTTTGAAAAAAACTTTAAGGAGAAAATGAAAAGATGGGAAGAAACTTAATGAGGGAGTGATGGACGCTGTGTGTGTAGACGCTTATTAACCTCATGTTGTTTTCAGCTGGAGGTGTCTGGTTTGGGGCGAGACTTTTATTAAATGCACTGATTTTCTTTTATGGAAGTTGCAGGAATCCATCCAAAAAAAAACATCACAGTCAAGTTTAAAGGTTAAACTCAGCAGCTTTTCTGAGCTTTCAGCTGCATCTCATGGTCTTCATCAGTGAAAGAAAAGTGGCTCAGCACGGAGAGAACTTACTGTAGGTCACATGATGACGCCTGAGGAGGTCTACTTGCTGATGAAGACCATGAGATGCGGCTGAAGCCTCCAAAACCAAGTAAGTGCACTTTTGAGCTCAGATTCTTCTGTTACACATTTTGTGCCCAAAACTCAAAACATTTTAGTTTAGTGTTTTGCATTTCATCAACACTGCAAACCCTAATGTTAAATCTTATGATGCCATGTGATATAATTCCTCTCAGAAATAATCAATCAATATATCCACATTATACATTTTATTGATTTCACTTCACGATAATCTCAATAATATTTTGGCTAAATTAATCAGGATCCTGAAATAAGGTCACTCTAATGCTGTCTGACCAACTAGCCGATGAAAATATTAAAATTGATTCTGTTCCCTACATTGTCACCCAGAATCGTATTATTATTGGATGTATTGTTCCCTAATCAATAACTTACAGTTGAGTAATCTTTGTCGTGTTCGTTGTCCCAAACCAGACACTCGGCAGAGAGCAACTTGTTGTGTTTGAGCGTCCTGTGGAGCATGCTCAGTTTGAGTTCAGTCTGACCTGATGCACGTTCACCTTCCTGTCTGTCTGTCTGTCTGTCTGTCTGGGAGACGTCCAGTATGTCAGCTGACCAGTACAGCCTGTCGATCACTGAGCAGCAGCTCCACTGAGCGTCTTGCTCCAGGGCATCTCGGCAGCAGCAGGGATCTGAACCTGCAACCTTACAACCACCTCAGACATACTAACATTTAACTTAATAATAACTTTATTTAAAAACAGATCAAATAACAAATACAAATAAATCAGTTAAGAAAAAGCCAGAATATAAAAGTGCAGGAAACAAAAAAGAAAAATTGAATCGATTTCACTGGAACATTTTGCCATTTTAAATGTGTGACCTTTAAATTATTCAGATTACTTTCATTTGTATGTGTGCAGTTATAGCTCAGAGAAACCTTCCTGATACTGATCAATCATTTCAAGAAAAATTGATGCCTGATTTTAACTGATTTCATCTCACTAAAGCAGGAAGTGTCAGTTGGGATGTATATCATGTGGTACAGTGATTGAACCAAAAGAAGATTATAATCAGAGAGATCAGTGCTGCAGCCGGGTGTCCTGGAGCAAAGAAATACTGAATCTGCAAACTCATTTTGCATGGAAACGTTTAAAACGTGAAAGTTTACTGTTGAATAAGAGATTTGTTTTTAATGTGACAGTTTTTGTCTGCTGAGGAGTGAAGGTTGTTTCACTGCAGCCGAATGAAGCCGTTTATTCCCCCTCAGTGTCGCAGAGAAAAACCCCACACTGTATATTTGAATGCACCGGACTGCAGTTCGTTCACAGTTAAATTGAAGGGAATTTGACTTGACTTTGTGTTGCAGGTTGTTTTTATCGGTTGAGTGATGACAGTCAACGCAGAGCAGAGGAGCCTATTTAAAATAGATAACTGTGTTTGCTGTTGTAATTTATATTTGGCTGTGATTTCAGTTGTAAATGTTTGTTTTTTTAAGAAAACACAAAAATAAAAGACAGGGAGGAGCCCGACATGTCTGAACTGCTGTGTTGTTTTGTTAAGGACAGAAAACAAATGTATTTATTTGGCTCATTTATTAATTTATATGTAATTATTATAATTAGCAGATTCCCGTAAATTAACCTTAATTTACCTCGTCATCGTCCTCAGTCTGCTACTTGTGAAGTTCCACTGAGTTAGTGCAATTAAACCGGAAATCAGACGAGTCTGCCTTCAAAATAAGTGTATATTAAGCACTAAGCGCATTCTGTAACGTGTGATAAGTGTTCCAGCTGCAAAGTCACATAAATCACAAAACAACATGTTAATAAGAAATAATATAGCAAAGCGGTAAATAACTAAAATCTCAGCTAGAAAGTTAAATAAAACTAAAAACTAGGATCATACTTATTAATATCTAGACTCTTAGTCTAGTCTAGTATTTTCTGTACATAGTCTTGTATCCATATGTACAGGTAAGTACGAATTATATACTCTATATATATATATATATATATAGTGTCTATATATGTACATTTTTTTTAAATACATTTGTGGTTACTTGCGGTTCTCTAACTTCTCTGATTTGTTTACCTCCAAGTTTAATTGTTTTACTAATGATACAAATTTATAAATTGTTGCCACAGATACGTAATCAAGTTTCACCTGACTTTTGACACATTTTTATAAAACAGAACTTATTCTAAATTGTTTTAAAATTGGCTTCTTCATGTATTATATTTATATTAATCATAGTATGGAATTTGAAAAGCATCACCAGTACGCCTACAGGCCAATTTGGGAAATCTCATAATGTACTTCTTATTTTAAAATATTCCACTGGCATTGCCACATTTCAGAAATCTTTTTCAGTCTAATTCAGAAATGTTTCAGTAATTGAAATGTTTAAAAAAGTCTCTTAAAAGGCTGTTTCATCTTATAGACATATCAACAGAAATAAATGATGGTTCATAACTTTAAAAAAGAAAAAGCCCCTAAACTGGATGAAAATGTTTTTGAAATGTGGCTAAAAGAAAAGGACTTGTCCAGATATATTATTTCTTCACCTGAAGAGGAGTATAAATACCCCCCGAGTACTAATCCACCATGACTTCCTCAAAACAACAATCCTCAGAAAAGGTGACACGTTTTATTTTGAAAATACTGACCGGATATCACTTATGTCCATTTCGCTGACTGGACTCTGCTCGTGTTTTCTCGGCGCAGCACCAGCGTGTAACCAATTAAACCCACCCAGTGAGACCCCAGTATGTAACCTGTAGGACCAACTGGGTCCACTGGAAAACCAGTAAGGAGCCGCCGGGAGAACCGGGGGCAGCGGACCGCAACCAGGTGGGTTAAGTTAACGTTTTATTTAGCGCTGACGTTCAGGTGTTTTGACGTTCAAACGGACACCGACGACACGAGGGCCGATTTCATTTGTTGCAGCTGGCGGACACGTTGCCTTTATCCTTCACAGAGGAAACATATTCAAGAATATTTCGGTGTTTGTTGACAGACATTAGCTCAGATTCTCATGCTACTGTACGCTGTTAGCCTACGTAATTTACGCCGAACTCCGTTTACAAATCCTGTAATATCACGTTTTCTACCAAGGAAAACAGAAATTATTTAAAATAAGTTTTCCATCCCCGCTTTTTGGGGCCATATATTGGTATATGTCTCACCGTCTTGGTTGGACGTGATTTCAACAAAATCCCAAGTTTTAAACCAGCTTAAATGTTTGATATTCAATGTTTATCGGAGGAGTAGTCCAGCTGGCATCAGGAACAGACCTACTTAAAAAGTATAAAGTTTTAGTGGAAGACATGCTATTTAGTGTAATGAATTAATGCCGAATTTGAATGTGGTATATACTGATACAGAAACTGTTTTAATTAATATGTTAACAATTATATATTTTTATCCATAAGCAAGGAAACTTTGAACTGATACAATTTTCAATGCAGTTTGGAGTAATGGTCTTTTAAGGAGAGCGACCTGCGTATCATTTGGGCAGACATACATACGGGTATGCGGCGTTTTCGTGTAAATAAATCGAGTTAAACTCTTACATGCGGGTTATTGTAATACATCCGATTGTTTTGCGGTGCCAGCGGGATGAAGGTGCGTTTATTTTCCGTTACTGAGCAGCTGCTGCTGGGCGGGGCTCCCGGTGGCGCTGTCCGGCAGCGTGGTGCTGAAACTGTTCAGAAACCAACACTGTGGCTGTGCTATAAATATCTCCCACTGTACAATATAATACAGACGGAGCTTTTTAGATCTTTTTATATAATTAAGAAAACAAAGCTGTATGAGTTAGATTCATTATTTACTTTATATGATAAAATGTGATCTGTGTCACAGCTGAGACATGCTGTTTAGGTATATTATATTTGTTTCATGTTATTATCTTCTGATGTGGCGCTCTGGTGTCTGACGCTGTGGTGTTTGTCTGTTTCAGGTGACCATGTGGCAGAAAACCTTCCTGCTGCTGCTTCACAGTGTGGAAGGTACAACCTTTGTTTGTTTCTCTGAATGTTTATGTTTGTGTTGATGTTATTTTTATGAGCAGGACTTGATTTTCAGTAATACAACCAACTTAAATGTATTTAATGATGCAAAGAGCCACATCCTGCCTCCTGTAAGTGAAGCCAGTAAAGTCACATTCAGTTTCAATAGAATCACTGCCGCTTTATTATTATTATTTTACTCAGGTACTGTACTTAAGTGCAATTTTGACGTACTTGTACTTTACTCAAGTATATTTGCTACTTTCTACTTCTACTCCACTGCATCTCAGGGAAATATTGTACTAACTGCTCTACTAAATTTGATTTTACAAACAAAACATCTGATCTACTTATTAAATATGATGCATTGTTATAGATTAAAGGCCCCACAGACCCTCACAGGTGTTTCCAGTTATTTTGCTGATTAAACCAATCAGGTTGAAGCTCTGCTGGGTTTATGTGATGTCATCATGTACCTATAAGAGTGATAAAGTTGTAAATAAAATAAATTGCCCCACAACTAAACAAACAGGAGAGCCCCTGAAGTCCTGAAAAAATACATTTTTTATCTCTTTGCACACAATAATAACTTGTGTGTACAAACTATCATCTTGTGTGCAGAATATAAAAACATACATCATCTTTCAGGACCTTGAAGGCTCCATAATTTAACTCTCTGAGTACTTTTACTTTTGCTGGTAATACTTATGTACTTTTACTCAAGTTTATTCATGACAAAACTACTGGTGAGCATAAACATGTGACCTCTCAGGAACAGATTCATTACGTTCAAAGTACATTTTAAGAGCAAACTTATCTTTAACTATTTATCTACTTACAAAAATAAATGAATATTAATAGAAATGTATATTTTTAATTTGACCTGTTTACATGCAGGGGAAGAGAAAATAAATTGGAGAGAATTTTCTTGAGAATTTCTGGTGTTTTTTACTCTAGTTGATTTTATTTACAACCCAAAATAATACATCACAAGTTTTCCTCAAGTGTTTTACAATCTCTACAACATCCAGCAACCTCAGTCCTTTGACCCTCCATAAAGGAAGGAAAAACTCTATTATAAATCTAAAATGAATCAAATAAAAGTATCGCATTGTGTTGCAGCTGTAGTGGCGTCTCAGTGCTGGCAGGGGGCGACCTTCTCCGAGGCGGTGGTGTCTCCGGCAGTGGAGAGCAGCAGTATCCTGCGGGTCCCCGGTGTGGCGTCTCTGCCGCAGTGCGTGGCGGCGTGCTGCGACCTGCCGGGTTACGACCTGGCCTGGCTGTTCGAGGGCCGCTGCTACATCCTGAGCTGCCAGCAAAGGGAGAACTGCCAGCCCCGAGAGAGACCCGGGGCCGACTCTGTCCTCGCCTTCCTGCGGAGAGCATCACCGCAGACGTTGGTGCTGCAGTCTTTGGTGAGAGGACAGCCGTACGGCGGCCGCTGGAGGCCCCTCTCACAGTCCTCTGAGGACCCCGGGGACCTGGAGGCCCTGAAGGACCTCAACCTGTTCGACGGGCCCCGGCAGGACTTCTCCGACCCCGGCGTGCTGGATGTGGAGTATTCAGAGGGAAGCCAGGAGGAGAGGGGAGGGCCCGGCTCAGAGGTGGAGATGACGACCGATCAGCCGTCCTTGAAGGGACGAGACGGATTCAACCAATCAGAGGCAGAGGATGGTCCAGAGAGGGGCCTGACAGACAGCAGCGTGGCCCAGAATAGAGCCTCCTCTGGGGGGAACATCAGTCAGGGAGACGAGGACAAAACCAGGAGGCCAACTGATCCTGCTGCTGCAGAGAAAACAGTGAGTGATGACGTTCATCAGGTTAATGAGGCACACTGCAACTACAGCAACACAGATACAGCAATAATGAAAGAATACAACATAATGTAGCTACTGAAGGACTGAGGCTAAATCCTTAAATTGCCACATCGACAATAATTTCACATCTTGGACAAATATTCTTCTCCTCTTTACTTCCAAGAGTGAGATATCAGATTTCAGTCTCCTGTCTGTGTTCAGTACGGATGTCTGTCTGGATGTGATTAGCCTAGCTTAGCATAAAGACTGGCAACAGGGGGAAACAGCTAGCCTGGCTCTGTCCAAAACTCAGAAACACACCTACCAACACCTCTGAAGTTCACTGATTCACGCGTTGTATCTTGTTTGTTGAATCTGAACACAAACAGAAATGTAAAATCAACAGTTTGTGGTTTTAGGGGGAGTTACATTCTGGAACTATTTCTTGATGAACAACAGCGTATCCATCCATCATGTCTCACTCTGTTAATGGATTTTCATTTCTTTACAGACCAAAACACAAAGCAGCACTGAGGCAACATCACTGACGCTGTTACTGCTACAGAAACCAACAACTGACTCCACCCAACAGGACCATATAAGGACTTCTCTTCCCACCCCTGCCATGCCCCATTGGCCCGTCAGCCCGACCATGCAGCCAGGTAGACCTGCAAGTATGATGTCATGTTTATGTAGTGTTTGGGATTTTAAAGCCACCACGTGAAGGATTTGAACATGACCGACTTTGGCGCCCACCAGTGGTCATATCAAAAACAAAAGACTCAGGTGAACGAGCTTAAAGCAACAATTAGACGGCACACATCTGCTTTATTTTAATTTGAATCATTTCTCATAAAAAATCTACACATAGCAACTTTAAAATGAACAAAATTCAGACAAAATAAAATAATGTAAGATCAATATTTCTTATTTTCTCTCCAAAGTTTCAAGCTGAAATGAAACAGATGCTTTCTTCCTCCCTTGACCTGCAGATCGGCCCCTGATGGTGTCCCTTGGAAACCCTGTAGAGCGGACGCTGCCCACCACAGTTAAACTTGATGCTTCAGTTTCTCCTGAACCCACAACTGGTACTGAACACACACACACACACACACACACAGCTGATACTCTAGTTGCACAGTAGTTTGCCCTGAAATATAATAATTTAGTCTTTAGAATAACTATTTGGTCCTTTTTATTCTCCTGTTCAATCAGTTTTATTCAATCTTTTGTAAAATCATTTGTACTCTTTATGTTTCTTTTACATCTCGTCTTGATGCCTTTTTATTTCTCATGTGAAGCTCTTTGCATCAGGTCACAGAGGGAGCAGGTTGATGAATTCTGTGTGTGAAACCTTGATACAAAGGACGAGACACTAATACAGTGATATAAAGATCAAAATAAATATGTAATAGTTCTAATGAGAGTTTCTGTAGTTTATCGCAGTAAAATAATAAAAATTATCTGATGCTCCACAGACTTGGTGAAGGTGTTCCAGTCTGCAGCCGGAGCTCCACAGACTGCCACCCACCCCCCTGCCACAGCCTTGACCTCTGACCCCACCACCACCACCTCAACTCCCAGCACCAACCCTCCAACTGTGACCATGCCCTCTGCTACGACCGCTGCAGAGTCTGGTAAATGTAAAGATACATCAGGGGAAACGCTGAAATGTGCAGCCCCCCCTTACAGGAACACGACAGCTAACGTGCACACATGTATTAATATTTAGAATAAACAACTGACAGATGTAGTTTTCTGTAGTTAAATCAGCAGCTGTCAGTTACTTTCTCTCTGCACAGCGTTGAAAGTCTCTTCCACCGCAGCCAGAGTTTCAACAAAATAAGAAAACTCTGGATTTACAGCAGAAAAAAAGGTATAATTCTGCATAAATGCACCTGTGGATGTTGAGATAACACACAGGATCACTCTCACTACTGGACGCGGTGTTACTTTTTTACATGCAGCATATTTTTTTAGTCGGGACTATTTAAAGTGAAGAAATATGCTATTTTTTGTCATTAATCTTCTATGGTGCAGTCATGTCAGGATATAAAACCAGATATATTTTTATCCAGAATCATTTTTTTATTGTTATTTTGGTGCATAACAATAAACATAGTAAGATGAAAATGTGAAGAAAGTACTGCAAGTCAAGAAGCATAAATGTGAAAACATATTATACAAAATGTACAATATGACTGTTGTGTTATAAATGAAATGGGCTTGTTGGTCTGTACATTTAGCTTTAGCTTAATCAGAATTTGCAATAAAAAACTACAATTACTGCAGTTGTTTTACACTGAATTTAAAAGGTTTCAGCAGAGGCCACACACAGAACATGACGTGTTGCTTTGCTTCTCTTTAAGTAACATGTTTATCTGTTTTGTTCCTGTTAAATAAACCAAGAATTAAAAGTAACAGCAGAACTTTACTACGACAAAATATGAAAAACTTTTAAATGTACCAAACATAATTACTTTTACTCTCTGTTTTTTCCGTCTCCCTCTGTTCAGTATCAGAGGTCAGGGGGTCAAACCGTGGCCCCGTGGCCGTCGTGGGTCCTGACAGGAAGTTGCTTCTCCCGGTGAGCAGCTTGTCGCTCGACGGCGGCGGAAGCACCGATGACCGCGGCATCATCAGCTACCACTGGGACGTCGTCAGGTAGGAACCAAGCAGCTCGGGACGTTTCTGTTGGTGGGAATATTTTAAAGAAGATTAATAACTCTTAATGTTTAAAGACTCAGATCCTCACCTGTCATGTGTTTCCAGCGGCCCCCCGGCTTAAAGCTGGAGGGAGTAGACCAGGCAGTAGCCACGGCGACAGGCTTTCGGGTGGGACGCTACACCCTCAGACTGACTGTGTCTGACCAGGAGGGGGCGACAGGCAGCGCTTCACTGACTGTCAGGGTCCAGGAAGGTGAGAGGCTTCCCCATGGGCTCTGGAAACTGTGAAACTGTGTTTATAGACAAAACAATTCATCCATAATGAAAATGTTGTATATTTACAGCCCTAAAGAACCCTGAATGCAGTCCAGAACCCAACTTTAGTCACACCATCTGTGATTCGTCAGTTTTTCCTTCCTCCTGCAGCCAGAAGTCTTCCTCCCGTCGCCCACGCCAGCGGCAGCCACACTCTCACTCTGCCCAACAACTCTCTGGTCCTCCGAGGCTCCGTGACCGACGGAGACCAGACGGAGGTCCACTACCTGTGGGTCAGGGACAGCCAGAGTCCTGCTGCTGGGGTCAGTACAGACCACTGATACAGGAAGTCTGACCTGAAGGGCAGATTACATCAGAGTGGATTAGATTACATTAGAATAAGATCAGAATTTAAACAGAGTAGATTACATTAGATTACATTAGAGTCAATTATTAGATTAGCGTAAATTACATTTACATTAGATCAGATTAGATAAAAGTAGATCAGATTAGAGTAGTGATTGTTAAAGCCTCTTGTAGAACCATTGTCTTGACATCAGGATTTATTTTGCGTATTTGTTTCATTTTTAAACAGTGTTCTTGATATTACGACTAAATTAGATAATTTCCTTAAACTGAACAATGTTTTTATGGTATGCATGTTTATATTTTACGACTGTTTTCGTGATATAATGATTTAATTATATTCTATATTATCTAGAAAAAATCATAACACTGAATTAATCTAAACAGGTGAGATCTGATTACATTTCTTCAAATAAAATGAATTTCCTTTCACGTCTCCTGGGATAAATGCCTGTTTGCAGGATGTGCTGTACGGCTCAGAGACTGAAGCCTCCCTCTACCTGGCCAACCTGGTTGAGGGCACCTACCTGTTCCAGCTGCGGGTGACCGACGCTCAGGGGCGCTCCTGCAGCGCCACGGCCACCGTGGAGGTCCGACCAGGTGGGGCGAGGACAGAAACTGGGCTAAGGGGTTCTTTCTATTCTAGTTCCCTGTTGACGTGACAGAGGCTGTTCAGTAGAAAGTGTGTCCCTGCTGTGTCTCCGTAGAGCCTGGTGGAGGGGAGGAGGTGGAGCTGGAGATGTTGGTGTCGGTGTCTCAGGTCAGTGTGGCTCAGAGGGACACGGTGGTCCGACAGCTCGCCGCTCTGCTCCACGTCCTCGACGGCGACATCCAGGTCCGAGCGCTGCAGGGACACTCCCACCTCAGGTACCTGCTCTGCTGACTGACTGCTTCACTGACTAGTTTACTGACTGACTGCTTTACTGACTAATTATTTTAGTGACTGACCACCTGATTCCTCTGTAAAGAGTTACACTGCGAAAATGACAATTATTCAAACCAGAGAAAGAAAAGAATTAAACTTATTATATAAAAATGAACTAAAGGAGACTGCTTTACTGACTTAAACTTTTTAAGTTTAAAATCTTTTTAATAAGTTTAAAATGAAACGTATGATATAAAACTGAACTGAAGGAGTCGGATCGTTCTTCAAAGACATTTTTAACCTGAAGAAAAACTATTAGACAAATCTGTTCTTCTTCATCAAGAAAACATGCTTCAATGTTTTAACATCCTTAAAGATGTAAAGTCCCGTGTGTGTGTGTGTCTGTGTGTGTGTCTGTGTGTGTGTGTGTGTAGCACGGTGTTGCGGTTCTCAGTGCGGGGCCCCTCGGGGCCGATCTCCGGCTCCAGGCTGGTGGGTCTGCTGAGAAACCAGCTGCTCAGAGAGAAGAGCGACTACCTGCTGTTCAGAGTCCTGAGAGTCGACACCGTCTGTGAGTCCAGATCACTGTTCACTGCAGAGACCAGGTCCAGTACAGACCAGGACAGCTCAGATCACTGTTCACTGCAGAGACCAGGTCCAGTACAGACCAGGACCGTCAACACAGAGCAGATCCAGTCCTCATTCAGTGTCTGTATGGAACTAATAATCCATTCATCAGTTCAGTATTGACCTTGGGAAAACACATGGTTTCTAATCTCATGATTAGAGATTATTAAATTTACAATATTTTATTAGATATTCATACATACCTTTGATTGATTTTGTGAGATCAGCTTTTTAATTTCAGCTAAAAACTAAATAGTTTCCCATCTCACAGTGACAACCTAAAATACCTTTTTATCCTTTACCTCTAACGTTACTGAGGATCCATCATCCTTTGTTTTCTCTCAGTGTGTTTGCTTCGCTGTTCGGGGCGGGGCCAGTGTGATCCAATCACCAAGGAGTGCACATGCGACCCCTTCTGGACGGAGAACCTGATTCGTCGTTACTTTGGCGACGGAGAGAGCAACTGTGGTAACTATTATATAAGCACTAATTATTAGTACTACTTAGAACTTTTTTTTTCTTATTAGAGTAAAGCTGGTAACTTCCCCATGTGTTTTCTGATTAAATCTTGCAATCAGTGTAAGATGAAAATAGCCTTTTAACTAAAGACCCCCACTTAATAAAGTACATTTAATATTACTTGCACATTGTCGGGGGAGGGGGACCTCAGGGGGACAGTTACCTGGGTCGGGGATATTATGGAATGGCTCCAGTCAAAGAGTCAGGGAAAGGATTTTATTCCAGATATCATAATGGGAATATCATAATGGGTTACCATGACACACTTAAGTTCTGATTACTGAGATAACCAGACTTTGTGCCATATCGGAGTCAATAATTTGACTGTACTAATAAAAATAAAGTTTGTAGAATAAATGCTTTGTTTCAGTAAATGTTTTAAACAGCACAGGGTCAGTTTTTCCCTTTTTAACCTAAAAAAACATGACTTTTATACCTGCTCATATTTACATGTATATGAGTTTTGAGTTTGATTTGTGGCTCCCTCTGTTCTCGCTGTCAGAGTGGAGGGTGCTGTACGTCATCCTGACCAGCTTCATGCTCATGGTCTTCATCCTGTCGGTCAGCTGGACCTTCATCTGCTGCTGCAGGAGGTAAACTCACGTTTGCAGGCGATACACTGATCCCAGATCACCCTGCAGCGCTGCTGTGTGTCTGAACGCGCTGTCTGTCGACTGTGTTTTAGGAGGAGGCAGACCAAGGTGAGGAAGAAGACCAAATACACCATCCTGGACAACATGGACGAACAGGAGAGGATGGAGCTCAGACCCAAATTCAGTGAGTCGCTTCAGTTTGAGCGTCATTTGTCCTGATAGTGAGAATCTCGTAAACCTAAAGCATGTACAATAAGACATTTGTAGACTTACACCTTTGTTTTATCATATCTCATATTGTCATCAAAATGTGCAGGTTTGATGATAATATGAGATATCATTATAAGTTTATCACAGTGCATATTTTCCCATTTTGTGCGTCTTACGTTCATCCTCTTGGATAAATGAACAGCTGCAGTTGGAGCACAATAGGTCCTATAATATCCAGTGTTGTAACTCTTATACAGTCAGTTTTGTCCAAATATGGAAATGCAAAGACAAAAAACCAACCAACAGTAACAGGAAAACACAACATGCTAAAATGTGAAATGTAAAGAAGTGTAATTCTTTTGGTTTAGATTTTGGCCTTTGTGTTTATTGGACAACAGCTGTGGTGACTGTGTGATGTGGCTCCGCTGCCTTTCTATTGGTCAGTTAAACTGCTAATTATATTCTGCCAAGAAAACTAGTAACTAGCTAACTAGCTAGTTAGCTACTTGGACTCTCGTAGACATGTGATCTTAGTTGCCAGAAAGTTGTCATCCTCAGATGTAAGGTTTCTTAAAGTAATAAAAGCAGTAGAAATAATTTTAATTTCAATGTTTAGGTAGTTCTGTTGCCTGAAGCATCAAAGCGTTGTTCTTAGCAGAATATGACGTCCAGGAAACACAAACATCTCATTTCACATTTTGGATCTTTGTCTTATTTTGCACTGACAACAGTTTGAGGTTGTTTTTATTATTATTGTTGTTGTTGGTTAGTTTGTTAGTCTCATTTGAGCAAAATTAACTCCATGCAACTTCTTTTTTTAACGATTCATATTTTATTTGAGTTTTAACAATAGACATTCAACATAAACCAAAAAGCAACAATTATAACTACATATAAATGTATGAACAGGATAAAGAAAATGTATCTGGCTGTGTAATAAAGGAGATGAAAATATAGAAATACTTCAACGTGAATACATACAAAATTAAATAACTAAAAATACTTAATATAAAAGAAAATGGTGCGTCTAGAATGATGTTCTGTCAGCTACAAGCTAATAGTACAGTTTCCACTCACACCTGTAACTCCATGCAACTTCTTTGAGATTTTATACGTATTTATCTTAAAATATCAATACAACACCCCAAAATCACCTCACCAGTCAGAAGGATTGATGAGAAAATAAAACTACACAGTGAAACAGAAGCTTTAGTCCAGTAGTGGAGGCAGGACTACAGAGCAAACTATCAAAATAAAATGACCAACAGTTACACATTAGAAGAATTCAGAACACTAAAATAGAGGTGAGGAAATTATGGCAGGATTTATAAAAGGATGTTCCTCTCTGCAGGTATCAAACACCGCAGTACAGAGCACAACTCCAGCCTGATGATGTCCGAGTCAGAGCTGGACAGCGACCAGGACACCATCTTCAGCCGGGACCGACCCGTCCGCAGCAGAAACCGGCTCAGCGCTCAGGCCGCCCGCAACGGAAACGCCTTCGGCTGATGGGACGGCTGGTGAGAGACGGGACTCGTCGAGTTTGAAGGACTTCATTACCCAGAAATCCTGTGCCATGAGGGCCGTAATATGAACCAGTGTCCCATTTCAGGGTCAAATTCCTTCGAAGGACATGAGGACTTGTGGCCAAGAGGACAAACCTGCGACTCCTTACATTGGACAATATAGGTTGTAACATCCAAATTTGGGCAAAAAAAGTGTGAGATACTTGGAGGATTCTAACCCCGATGACCTGTGGTGGCATACTCAGTCTTGAAAAGGAAGGATTTAAAGAAGAATTTGGGAAATCGTCTTCCCCACAGCAAGGTGAGAAGATGGATAGTTTCATCTCTGAGCGTCTAGTGCAGAGGTAGGTCCAGGACGGGGTTAGCCTAGCTTAGCACAAAGACTGGAAGCAGCTGCAACTGCTAGCCTAGCTCCAACAAGAGAGAAAAAATCCACCTTCCAACAACTCCAAGTCTGTCTGATTTACATGTTGTATCTTGTTAGCTAACAAGCTAGTAGTCACCAATCCATCCAAGAGTCAGCTGGGTTTAGCTGATTACAGCCAACCCTGTGCTAACTCTTACTAACTGGCCCCAGAAGCTAACTGGACCTAGGCTAACTCAGAGCTCGTTAGACTTAGAAGCTAATTTTACATTGACTGGCATAGAAGCTAGCTCTAAGCTTACTGGACCTGAAATTAACTATCCTAACTTGACTAAGAAGCTTATTCAATTATCAAATTGTTAGCTTTAGACACAACTATTTAGTATTTTGCCAGATGACTTTTTGCTGAAACATGTGCTTGTTATAGACAAAAACTAACTAATTGGCCCCAAAAGCTAAATCTAACGTCACTGGGTTACGAATCTAACTCTAAGCTAACTAGACCTAAAAGCTAAGTGTGAGCTAAGAGGACCTAGAAGCTAACTTTAAGCTAACAGACTTAAAAACTAACTCTAAGCTAAGCTTATTGTTTTATCTAAATCTAAACACATTATTAGCATAAGACAACTATTCAGTAATTACTGACCTGAGTTATGACCTCTGCTAAACCACGAGTCAAACACAAAAAGAAAATGGCATTCATTTCAATGTCATTGTCTAAAGAGAGTCCTTGGTGTCCAGCCCAGGACGCATTTAGCCTAGCTTAGCACAAAGACTGGGGGTAGGTGGTAACTGCTAGCCTAACACAGTCAAAGGAAAAAAAATCCTGTGTGATTAGCATGTTGTATCTTGTTTATTTGACACGTGTAGGTATAGAGATGTAAAAAGGAGACATTGTGGTTTTAGCAGCAGTTAGCAGTGGAGCTATTTGTCAACAAAATCCAGACTATTGGGTGGACTGGCAACTTAGCTTGTTAGCTAACAAGATGCAACATGTAAATCAGATAGTTTTGGAGTTGTTAAAACGTGTACGTCATCCAATTTTGTTCTTTTTGGAATAGTTTGAAAGTTTTCTTCGCGTAGATTTAAGTAACAAATAAACTGATAAAAACGGAGCACCTTAATTCACAAAAGATGATATTTTTAACATTGCCAGCACCAAAACAAGTTTTTATCTTGTGTGACCAAAATAACTTTTCACCATTGGAAATAATTGGGCAGAATTTCAGTATCATCTCTAGTTATTTGCCAAAAAAAAAAACTCATCACAAGATGTAATATTACAATTTCTTCTTTAATTTTCCATAAATATCTACAGTCAGCAATACAAAATTAATATTTTATTACATGAACTATGACTACAACAGTATATTACAATTAAGACCAATTTCACATCATATTAGAGACACAATCTGCTTCACAAACCCAAAAAACAGAAACCGACAGTCACTCAGCAACAGTGGACGGTGGAAATGAGTTACTAGCCGCGTTTCCATTCAATTGTCAAGCGAATTTTAAGCAAACTTTTGAAATCAACTCTTTTTTCGAGGCAAAGAACCACCTCAAGCGAGCGTATCAACTTTTTTGCGCAACTGATGAAGTTTTATCGAATTTTGCTGTTTCCATACAGCTTTTCTAATGTGATAACAAAATACGTTCATGGAAACACAGCTACTGTTACGACATCATATCTTCAGCTCAAATTTAGAAAAATCTTCTGCACTTGCACTGGTTAACTTGATTTGTGTGTTGTTGATTTGACATAAGCACATACACTCCGTGTCCACTTCATTAGGTACACCTGTACAGTCTAATGCAATTGGTGTGCCATAAAGTCAATTTTTACGATGCCTATAATATTCTGTTTTTGTTGACACGTAATAGGTGTTAAATAAAGATCCATATTTTCTAATTACATGATTTTAATCTCATAACGAGGAGGTAGGCGTCTTCAAATTTATTCTCCCAACAACACGATCTGTACTCCTAATTACGACATTTTATATGATAACAGCCATTAATTTTAAGCCATCTTTAAAATCTTGAACATCCAAATCAAACTAACAGCCAAACTCCACCAGTTAGATTGTGCTGCTCACCTGCTTAAGGCTGGATTACCTAAAGAGTAACTTAACAGCAGGCTGAAAAGCAGTGTTTTGCTGACTGTTTCACCTCTGACCACACCCAACAGTGATGTCACAGTGTCCTGAGTACACCTGTGCATCACTGCAGCAAGGTAAGAAGTTAAACCAAGTTAAGTTACTCTTTAATAAACTGACATTACTCAAAAAACTCAAAGTAATGTTCAACACTGTAAGGAATAAAAATCAGTTACATGGCACTTATGACATTGGCAACAACAAATTTACTTTCAGGTAACAGAGGCTCAGAAAAAGCTTGGCCAAGATTAAAACCAACATCAATCTACTGTTTAACTACTATACTACAATAGTTAATTACATCTTGTAATGGTATTTATTCCTTCATCCCCTTACAGATATATGCATTTATTTCCTCCAAAAACAATGGGTGCATTCACACATGTTCAACATCAGGCCATGTATGCAACATTAATATTTCTGTATTTATTAACTTGTTTTAGCAATACTGATCTCTAACAGATATTGAAATGTGTTTGTTGAGTGAATGTTCCACACAGAAGACAAATACGCTGTTAAGTTTTGTATAAATGGCTGCCGTCTTGAATTATTACAAATTAAATTGTGATGCTTAAAATTATTTTTAGACCCAATTTGAACATGCGTCCGTGTTCAATTATTATCAGCATACATAAGTATTTTAATCATTTTTACATCAACCGGCCGACTACAGGACATCAGGATGTTCAATACAAACACAATGATTTTACAAAATTCTAGCAAAAGGTTTTGTGCGTTTTAATTTATTTATTTTATCACAGTAAATCTCCCTTACTCTCCATACCATGGTCACAAAGAATACTGGCCTCTGATTGGCTAGAGGTTCATTATTTTCACATCTCATGTAATGTCCACACTAACATTCTAGAATGCTGGTGCGGACAGCTATTGTCCAATCATAGCTTAGCAACCGTAACTAGGAGTCTTCAGATTTCTCGCTCTGAAGAAGAGTTTGGAGGGTCGTGTCTTTTTTTAATATCCTTTGTGCAACCATAAACCTAAGAGCTAACAAGAAGTGTGTTTATCTGCTCTAATGTAAGCTGCTAACGCTAACATGCCTGGCTAACTAGCTTATTACCTTACAGCAGTAACCTAGCATCATTTCTAAGGATATTTCTTAGCAAACTACATTATTTTGTGGCGTTACAGGTTACATTAGAAAAAGCCCCATTCAGGACTGGAACATCCACTGTGTGGGAGACGTTCCTGGATGGTACTATGTTAGAGTTTAGGCTAACGTTTAGACTAATGTTAGCATGTCCATCCCGGTCTTTCTTTTGATTCTGGAAGTTTATCTGAGATGACTTTGCCCAACCCATCAGTTAGTCATCATGTTCAAATTTTTGTCTCTTGTAAAAATAAAAAATATTGTTTGAAAATGTGAACAATAAAGCATAGATCTAACCTTTGTGTTGCTTGTCCAAGTAACTTATTGTCTTTTCTATAGTAAACATCTGAACAGTGTAATGAGACTTATTTCTTTATTATTCTTGTTCTTGAATTATAATAAATTAACTACTTTTGGGATTTGGCTATTGGTCGGACAAACCAAGACATCTGATGAGGTCATCACATATTATGATGTGCACTTTTCACTGTTTCCTAATGTTTTATAGACTAAATGATTGAGAATATAATCGGCAGATTAATTGATAGTAAAAATAATGGTTGCAGCCCTACTGGTGAGGATGCTGACTCTTTAGCTGGAACGTTAGCTTTAGCCTCAGTCTTTTCTGTATCAATACATGGTGCCGAGTTAGCATGAGATTATCTATGCAGCCATTAAATGCATATTTAAGACCTTTTTGCGAAGTTCAGATTTTCTAATGAGTTGTCCGGAAACATTAAATAGTCGGCTGGAGACGGAGTTTCCCACCAGCTTAGAAAGCTAATGTTAATTAGCTAGCTAGCAACAGTTTCCGGTTAAAAATGAGAAGCTGCTTCCACTTCTGTCTCAAATCAAGGACCCATCGTTTCAAAAGTTACAAAGAATTTAGTTGCCATGTTGTTATAAATTGTGCTAAACTGGAAAGACTGACAGACGTAGCAACAGTAACTATTTTGATTGGTGGAGAGTGACCATGTTATAACTGGTTTTAACGCAATCCCTCTGGCCAATCAGAAGTGAGCATTTCCCTCAGATCTTGGTATATATCGCTTTACTGCATAACATGGTGTCAACATACTGATTATAAAAATGTGTTTTTCACTTCATAAAAGGTTTTTTGAATGTCATGTTGAACGTTTCAGTATCAGTTAAAGATTTAAACAAAAAGACAAAAACATTTGTCATGAGATAATTATTGCCTGAAAACATACGAACAGTTTCTTATGAAAAGGCAACAGAGGAGAAATTAAGAGGACCCTGTCTCGCCGCCCCTCCTGACAGCCAACGAGGAATGTCAGATGGGACAATAAAAAATATTTTAGGATTTGGAAAAGTTACTCCTACATTACCGCTCTCTCACTCAAACCTGTTGGTTTAGATTGAAGGTATTTTTAAGGGTGTTCAGTAGACGTTTTCAACACTGACTCTAAAACAAAGGGTTCATTTGTGTTTATGGTTAAATTAAATCAATTAAATTATTATTTTATTTTAGAGTGTCGTACCACTGGACCCGCGGCGTCGCTCCATCCTGTTTCAGGGTTTGAGGCCTCCAAAGCACATGTACTTGACTTCCAGGTACTCATCGATGCCGTACTTGGAACCTTCGCGGCCCAAACCGGACTGTTTGACCCCGCCGAATGTGGCCTCTGGGGTGGACAGGAGGCCCTCATTGATTCCAACGATCCCCACCTCCAACGCCTCCGCCACCCGCCAGATCTGACTCACGTCCTGCGAGTAGACGTAACCTGAGAACAGAGATGTAGAGCATTTAACACCAACAGAGAGACTGTCCTGAGATCAGACCAACAGAAGCCCCCGGCTGGGTCCTTTATAAGGCTTCAGCTCCTTCAAAGTCCACATTTCAAGACTGAATATGTCATAAGGGATCAACAAGGCCGGTTTCATTCAAAAGGCTCCTCTAATGCGTCCTTTCACCTACAGTAAGTTAGGAGGACACACCTGGAGTATCCTTTCTCTTTATTATTATTATTATATCCATTACATATGACTTGATCAGGATCTTAAAAACTCACCAATCTAAAGAACTAAAATCGGTGGTTTGGTTAAACCAAAACCAATTATTTAATTGGGGAAGACGAGGTTCGAATTCGACCCACTAGCCTTCATCTTTAAAAGAAGGTGTGTGAACGGGAAGAAGTTAGCAAGACGTGACAAAGAAAGTGCGAGTATGAATGTGAAAGGGTGTGTGTAAAACTCTTTAGTCTTTGTGATCCTGCTCTTTCTTTGGTTTAATATCTCCTGTCACTTGTTTTTCTCCCAAGATGCACCTGGATCTGTCAGCAGACTGAGACGATGAGTTGACTTTCACATCACTAGACTTGACGGGTTTTTTACTCACCTGCCAGTCCAACATTAGATGCGTTAGCAATCGCCAGAGCCTCTTCCTCCGTGTTAAACCTGGAAATCACAAACAGACGTTCTGGTTGGTCAACAAACATCTTCAGCACCTGAATACAACCAGCAGCCTCCCAGGTTCTCCTCTTGTTTTTAAAGCAGAACAGCCTTTTTTTCCATTTTAAGTTTAGGATGTCATATTTTCTTCCACTTGAGCTGCTTGAGCGTAAACAGTATGTGGACTGACACACATGAAAAAACTCTAAGCAAAAGAAAAATTCTTATAATAAACAAAGAAATCTTGTCACAAACTCAGATGTCTCTCGTTATTTTAATGCAGCTGCTCTCATGTTTCTGAAGTTTGAAGCTACTTTAACTGAGCGTGAAACAACTTTTATTCAGAATGATCCTCCTCAGCTGTTTATGTGTGTATATGCAATATTTTCAGTTTGAACAATTTCAATATCGGCCATTTTTTGAAGCCATCAGAATCGGATTTATTGCCCAGTAGGTTTTCCCATAATAAGCATAAATAAGCAAAGTAGAGAAAAATAAAAAATATATATAACATAAAAACAAATAAAAAGCAAGTCAAGAATATAAATAGAAAGTAGAAACATTTGCAATAAAAATGAAGAAACATTATTCATTCATTCATATTCATTGTCAAACTGGTACATACTTTATTTTATGAACTGATTCTAAACAGGGGTCCATGAAGTAAGAATCCATTAAAGAGACTCTCATACGAACACCAGAGTATTCACTTCCTGTTGGAGCAAACAGACCTGATGACGGGCAGCAGCGGGCCGAAGGTTTCCTCCTGCATGCAGAGCATCTCCGTGGTGACGTCGGCCAGCAGAGTGGGCTCCATGAAGGACCCGTCCAGACGCTTCCCGCCCTTCAACACCTTCGCTCCCCTGGACACTGCATCTGATATCTGCTGGGCCACCTGGAGACCGGAGAACTCAGGTGGTCAACCCTGCTGCTACTGTGCACCACAGTCTCATGTCTTTTATTTTATATGAACTTGTCTCTGGTGGACAAACTATGTAAAGGTGGCGTTTACCTTCTCAGCGGCTCTGGTGTTGATGAGCGGCCCCTGGGTGGTGTCGGGCTCCGAGCCGTGACCCACGCGGAGCTCAGCGTCCATCGCTTGGCCCAACTTCTCCATGAAACGGTCGTGGATGCCGCTCTGCACCAGAAACCGGTTCGAACACACACATGTCTACAGGAAGAAGAAGAAAGTGATGTACGGCGACGTATTAAAGCAGCAGACCAGTACATGTGGCTCCTCATCTCTGCTCGCTGCTAGCTTACTACACCTGACTCTCCAAGCCAACTCTCGGTGGTCAAGTTGCATTGTGGGTGATGTAGGCGCCAGTTTGACAAGGAAGAAAAATGCATGGAATAAAAAAGATATCTCTGTATTTTAAAGTTTTGTTAATTCAGTTTCACAGACAGCTTTTCCAGTGGAGGTCAATGGGGAAACTTTAGTTGCAGTACCGCGGTTGGCCACTGGGATAAATCACTTCTGTTAATCGCAGCACAGCTACACTGAGCTTCATTCAGACTCTCGTGTTACCTGTCCTGAGTTCCTGAACTTGGAGGCCATGGCTCCGCCCACCGCCTTGTCGACATCAGCGCTGTCGAACACGATGAAGGGGGCGTGGCCACCCAGCTCCATGGACGCCTTCTTCACAGTGTCAGCAGCAAGTTTCAGCAGCAGCTGAGGAGACAATTTGACTGTTTACCTACAGAATCACTGTCCAATAGAAACCCTGCACGCTGTGTACAGACATGTATACCTGCACGTGTATAAAGTAATCTATTACATTATCAATATTTATTCTTTTGCACTTTATATTTGTTCACAATTTACAGAAACACTTGACTTGTATAGACATTGTCTGTTGTTGATCGTTGTTGCTTTTTCTAAATATTTATATTCACATCTAGTGTATTGCCTCCAAAAATGTAGTGGAGTAGAAGTACAAAGTAGCATGAAGTGGAAATACCCAAGTGAAGTACAAGTACCTCAGAAGGGTGGAAGGTATTTTGATCAAAGTTGAGTTGATATGAATCCAATCAGCTCACCAACATTTCAAAAGCATCCAATAACACCAGAATCAAAGGCAGTGATGATGAATATTTATCTAATTTAACTTGTTAAACACTGATGTGTATTTAGTTTATTCCACATTCACTGACGCAAACATGACGTCATGATGTCATGATGTTAACCCCACCCCTCCTCTTCCAGACACCCAGCAGAGGGCGCTGCAGGCCGGACTCTCGGGGTCTAACCTTGCCGGTGGCGGTGGAGCCAGTGAAGGAGATTTTGGCCACCAGGGGGTCGGTGCAGAGAACCTCCCCGACTGACGGGGTCTTCTCTCTGGAGCAAGGAACCACATTAAACACCCCCGCCGGGATCCCCGCCTGCTCCGCCAGCTGCACAACAACACGTCACAGTGTTTAGACTTTTGGTGAAATTATGTCAGTTACAGAAAAACCTAAAAATAACAGAGAGGGTTAAATATTAAACCTGATCTGACCTCAGCCAGAGCGAGAGCTGACAGCGGCGTGTCCTCTGCTGGTTTCACCACCACCGTGCAGCCGGCAGCCAGAGCAGCTCCAACCTTCCTGGTGATCATAGCGCTGGGGAAGTTCCACTGTGGAACAACACAACAGTTACCAAACAAACCAAGCATTTTCACTTTCTGAATGACAGCTTCCAGATTCATGGTGTGTTCACACTAAGACGCAAATTGCGTATTCGCACGAGTTGGAATTTTTCAACTTGCACAATAAATTCATGTGACCTGTGTTGTGAAAGCCTATCAGCGTTTGATTCTCCTCCTGACGTCGAATCAGAAATGGAGGAGAAAATAGTCGCCTGTGGGCATCCAGAGCTCCGTGATACAACTTCTTTTTAATACAGAGACTGAACAAAAACAGAGACTGCCTGGAGAAAAGTAAGCAAGGAAGCTGGACTACCTGGTTCTGAAAATATGTGTCTGTTACTCGACTGCAGCTATCGGTTGTACTTTACTATGAACCAAGTCACTAGCCCTGATCGATTCCAAACTCCATTCAGAAAACAAGCATTTTAAGAGTTGTTTGCTTGTCGTCTTGCAGACAGACCTGACAAAGCATGAATTCAGACTTTTTACTAATCGGCATCTTGATGTTGTTATTTCGGCATCCTTTTGATCCGTTTATTGCAATTAAATCACAGCAAAATCTGTTTATTTTGGGTTCAAACGGCTGTAGTAGTAAATCCTGGCACCGATCAAACTGGGCACTGGTCAGCCTCAAGTACAAGTTACAAATGATCCCGCGGTCAAAATCGCGAAACTTATCAACATGTTTTATATTAACAATGAATCTAATCACTCTGTGTAATGTGAAACGTATTGATGGTGGTGCTAGAGGCAAAGTCAGAGGATCACCAGAGTCAGTAGGATTCATCCTCTGGGGAACATGAACGTCTGAACAGAATTTCATGACGATCCATCCGACAGCTGATGGACAGACAGACGTCACTAGTGTGAGATCACCTGAAAACCTCCTTACTGGCTGCTCACCGGTGTGATGATGGAGGAGACCCCCACAGGCTGCTTGAGGAGGAAGATCTTTCGGTCTTTGGCGGGTGAAGGGACGATGTCGCCGTACACTCGCCGGGCCTCCTCTGAAAACCACTCCACAAAGGAGGCGGAGTACGCAATCTCCCCGAGAGACTCCCGCATGGGTTTACCCTGCAACACACACACACACACACACACACACACACACACACACACACCGTCACACAGCGACGCTACAGCCACTCACACACTGTTACTGTAATACAGCAGCATCTCTTTGCAGACACAGTGTCCACACACCTCACTGACAACAGGGTCACTGGAACTACTTTCTCATGAAGAAATAGTCCCTGAGGAACCTGTTGGCAGTGAGGAAAGTAACTAAGTACATTCACTCAAGTACTGTACTTAAGTACAAATTTGAGGTACTTGTACTTTACTATTTTCCTTTTCTGTCACTTTCTACTTCCACTCCACCACACCTCAGAGGAAATATTGTACTTTTTACTGCACCACATTTATCTGACAGCTTTAGTTACTTTACAAATTAAGATTTTTACACACAAAACATATGAAGAGTTTATAAAATCTGATGTTTTGTTATAAATTAAACTCCCCAACAGTTTATACAAGTACAGCTGAAACTATTAGTCGATTAATCAATTAGAAGAATATATTGGCAACTATTTTGATAACTGTTTAAATCATTTTTCATGTAAAAACGTTTCCTGGTTCCAGATGTGAAGATTTGCTGCTTGTCTCCGTTTTATATGTATAAACTGAATATGTTTGGGTCTCACTATTTTCAGACATTCTATAGATCAAACGATTGATCGAGGAAATAAACAGCAGATTCATCAATAAAAGAATATTTGATAGTTGCAGCTCTACAACACAATGATACTTGAGGCCAGTGTTTTCCAACATTATTGGATTAAGATGCCTTGAAATTAAGATGAGACTTCATTGATCCCCAGAGGAAATAAATAAGTAATCAGAGACATAAAAAACTAAAAAATGAATAAAACTAAAAATAGAAACTATACAAGACAGAATAATTTGATGATGAAGCACCAGTTGAAACACTGCAAAGTCTTTATGACGTAACAATTACTTCCTGTATGGCGATTTTGGGCGTCTCCTCTGATGATAACCTGGCCTCCCTAAAGATTTTTTTTTTTTTTTTAATTCAATCTGGATCACATGAAACCCCCTTTCTTGATGTTCTTGTTGAGGTCTTGTTTCAATGGACTGAAGTTTGTTTTGTTCTGTAAATGTTAAAAATTATAAACAAAATTAGCAAAGGTCGTCTCTGTGCATCCCCCCTCACAGCTTTCAGATGTCTGAGTTGTGATCAGTGATTTTCTCCTCGTTTGAAGCTTGAAAAGGTGAAACTACAGATAGTTTACAGAAAGATCTGGAAGAAATTAATATAAATCTATGCAGCAAAACAATGTACTTCTTTTGCTTGTTGCTTTACAACTGCAGCATAATGTACATTTGACATCTTTACATCCAGGAAACATTGCACAGGCTCCAGAGTGTGTCCCCCTGCGTGCACATGTTGCATAAAGATGAGACCCCCCCCCCCCCCCCCTCCAGGTTTCAGACAACAGAAAACACCTGTTGCATCTTTATCTACATGATACTCACACTTTCGAACGTGATCAGGTTGGCCAGGTCTTCTTTGTGCAGCGTCAGCAGCTCGAACCACTTCCTCAGCAGGATGCTCCTCTCCTGCAGGACAACCAATCAGATCACATCAGGAGGCCTGGTACCACTTTCCATCACTGGAGACGGTTTCACTGCTTTCAAAAGCTCTAAAAGTAATGGTTACTTTGCAGATTCAGATTATTTATATAAACTATAATCAACTAATAAATTATTATAAATTATTTTAGAAATTCTGCATAATGAGTACTTTTACTTTTGGTACTTTGAGTATATTTTGAATATACTGAATCTGAGTACTTCTTCCACTGCTGCTGCTGTGACGTAGGATTTTATTATAACTCTTAATAATCTTCCTCGTTTATGACGTGTTGACTAATAAATGCCTGATATGTTCAATTACAGATCAATCAAGGTCCAAATACCTTCATAAACCACTTTATTGACAGAATCAGCCTGTTTTGTTCAACGTGAGTTACAAAGTCCAGACAAATAAGCTGTACAAATACACCTGCCGTTTGCCTTCACACGAAACTCCATTCAAATATTTCGCAGTTTAATGGCTAAGGTTCATGTTTTATGAATGCAACCAGCACGTTTCCACGTTTCCTGTATAGTTGAGAGACTCTCTTCTCTTTAGCATATATGGCTAGCTAACACTCAACTGCAATTCGTACGTATTTTTCTTTTTGGTAACGGCTCCACGTTCATGATTTTCCGCCCAAAACGTGGGGCGGCAGCAGGCAATAAGAAACTAAAGTGAAACTTGGGATTTTGATCTAAATACGATGTCGCCTGGTGAATTATGCGTAAGCCGAATTTAAGCCTGGTTCCTATCAATTGAGAAAATACTGTGTTACAGTGATTTTGGTGCCTTTATGACGGATGTGCAACATTTATTTTTAATTGACTGTTTTTCGAATGGAGTCCGGCTAACAAGACAAAAAGTGGCAAACGTACCTTAGCAGTGTACTGCTTCCAGGAATGAAACGCCTTGTGCGCAGCGTCCACAGCCTGCTTGGCCTCAGCCGGGCCACAGTCTGACACCCGGGCTATCTCCTCCCCGGTGGCCGGGTCCAGGACGGGGAACACCGAGGCTGCGGAGATCCAGCGGCCGTCCACGTAGCCCTGCGTCCGCAGCAGCGGAGCGGAGACATCCAGGCTGTAGTGCCTCTGCATGGCGGCGGGCAGGCCGGGGAAGACCTGCCGGAGGAAGCAGCGAGTCCTCAGCACACAGAAAGAGGACATACCGGGGGTGAATGTCTGGACCTGGGTGTGTGCAACTCTCACTGTCTGCTGGGTGAAGGTTGTAGGTCTCCCCGCAGGTCAGCGACAAGCCTCCAGCAGCTTTCTATCGGTTTCAACCAGTCCGGAGGAAAGACGCGTTAACCACGTGACACCGAGCAAACACAAACGGAGAGCACTTCACGGTCCTCTTCTGCTCCGGACCAGTGATGCGTTTAATGACCAAGATATACCCGGAAAACAAAAGATGAATGAAAAGTAGGCCTATGTCTTGTGATATAAATAGTCAAAATCATGAGTTATTATAAGTAAAAATGTTTGTTTAAAGTCACAATTATGAGACAGTATGTTGATATTTTAACTTGTAGGCCTATAAGTCAGTCAAAATTATGATTATGATATATTAAATCATAATCTTGACATTTTACCTTTTGATTGATTTTTTCATTTAATAAATCAAAAATTTTAAATCTCATAATTTTGACTTATTGTTAAAAAACACATTTGTCAAGGTGTCATGTTGGCTGATGAGGACGTTGCTCCACATCCCACATTTGAAGAAATACAGACAAAGCTGTGATATCTCTGCTAATCTTTTATCTTTATTTGTAAACCATTAAAACATTGTTACTCTTTATTTTAGCTGAATGATTATGAAATGTAACGACTCCCAGTATGAATATTTGTTTAATGGGTGTGTTATCTTGGTTGTCTGTGAGCTGTTAAACAACATTATCAATACAGTTTTAAACACTTCAGTTGTTCTCTGAAACAGAAGAAGTGTTTGTAAGGGCAACATTTCTCTTTTCCTTTCTTACTAGATATGTTTAGTGTAATTAAATTTCTATCTTTATGTCCCATAGATATGTTTAGTATGATAACTTGTTTTTCCTGTTAATCAGTCTTAATTCTACATACTTAGATAATGTCTGTCTCGGGTCATCTCTGTTTAAGGTACATCAGTATCTTGGTTGGGTGTTGTGGCTGGAGGACAGGCTGTTTGTAATCAGGGGAAAGACAGCTGCAGTCTGGGGAACAGTCTGCCCTGGGTTTCCAGCCTTGGGCAGGGAAACTTAGCTGGAGACAGACTCTTTGTTAGAGGTGATTCTGTACTCTGATATGTCTGTCTGTGTATTATGAGGTTATAAGTATGTGACAGCATCTTCCCTTCTTTGTCAGACGCTTCATTTGCATCCTGGTGTATGATCTCTGTCCTTCAGCTGAATTGGATTGACTCTGTGTGCTCACCTTCAGTCTGATAAACAGTCAGTCAGTTATCAGTCTGTTGTCAGCTGTCATGCACCCTGTTGAGCTTCTTCAGGCTGCAGTTTCATGTTCCCCCTGTGGGGCTGCTGTAGGTTTCACTTTCCTTTTCCAAACCAGTTCACTGTTTAAATCTGTTCTTTAGTGTTGTGTTTACACATGTAGTCACTGATATGCAGGTGGGAGTACATTTACTCAGGTACATATATGAGGTACTTGTACTTTACTTGACTATATGGATTTTCTGCTACTTTCTACTCCACCACATCTCAGAGGAAATATTGTACTTTTTACTGCCCTACATTTATTTCACAGCTGTAGTTTTTCAGATTAAGATTTTACACATAAAACATAAGATTAGTTTATAAAACATGATGTTTAGTTTGTTACAGAGAAACAATAAAAGTTGTTAAAATAAGTTCCACCTTGACAACATTAAAATGCTTCTTGCATGTTATTGCATCACTAAATGAAATCTATATATACACAATATATAGATAAATATAACTCTGAATGGTGCCATTTTGCATGAGTACTTTTACTTTTTCTTTCCAATACTTCTGTACTGTACTGGCAATACTGCAATATAAAAACACACCATAAAAAGTCCTGCACTGAAAATATTACTTTAGTAGAAATGAGCAAGAAGCCTGTTATTAGAAGAAATCTACTTAAATGTACAGGTTTTATAGTGCTTGTAGTACATTTACTCAAGTACTGTTTCAAGGTACTTCTACTTGAGTATTTCCATTTTATGCTACTTTCTTTTACTCCACTACATTTCAGAGGGAGTTCAAGTTTAGTTCAGTATCACTTACACTAACACAATAAACACTAAGTTAGTTTTTAACTTCCTCCCTTTCAGAAAAGATGCAGCTTTCGTTTTTATTGCAAAAGAATTCAACAAAACTTTATTATTTTAGCTCGTGGCATTTTCGGGCTGTCGCACAGTAAACTGGGTGGTTGATAAAGAACATATATATCTACATTTATGAGTTTGATGAGACATTAAAGCCTGATATGCACAATAAAAGGAGCAACTTCTACTGTCCTTTAAACTGATATAAAGGTTCAACCATCACCACAGAAAGTATCCCAGTAAAAGCATGTTTGCCTCTGAGTGTCCTCCTCTCTGCACAGAACTGTTGGCTGCTTTTATCATCAGATTTTCCATCTATAAATGTATAAAATCGTGCAGCAGTCTGGTGAGACCTGTTGGGATACAGTGACAGTCACGCTGATCTGATGTCAGGAAAGTGAAACTTAAGGAAACAGAAAGGTAGTGCGTGCGGCTCGGGTATAAGAGCGGCGGAGATGCGGCTTCGTCTGCAGAATCATACCGAGGATGGGTGTTCAAGGGCTGGCCACTCTTCTAGAGACTCACCAGCAGATCTACCGGGACGTCCGGTTCAGGAAGAGACAGCTGGTGATCGACGGCTGCAACCTGATCTACCTGCTGTACTTCGACTCAGGTAGAACCACAAAAACAAAGTATTGTGACTGCAGTACTGTTCTCAAGTACTATTAGGACGGATGCAGTACTACAGGTTACTTTTAACTGCATTACTCTCATTTAACAGCCAGTCTGTTTTACACATTTTAAAAATTTTAAATTCTATTTTGATAATCAGATTTTAATTCTTACAACTGTTGTCAGGTGGAAACCTCGTATCTCATTAATGTCAAACAGCTCTGATCTGGATGGCGTCGGTGCAACAGACAGTTTTTATGCCTAATTCAATTCAATTCAGTTTTATTTATATAGCGCCATATCATAACAAAGTTATCTCAGGGCACTTTTTCGAGTAGAGCAGGTCTAGACCGACTCTTTATATTTACAGAGACCCAACATTTCCCACCATGAGCAGCACCAGGAGACAGTGGCAAGGAAAAACTCCCTTTAACAGGTAGAAACCTCGAGAAGAACCAGAACCAGAACCAGGCTCTAGGTGGGCGGTCATCTGCCTCGACCGGTTGGGTTAAAGGGGGAGGGGGGGAGAGAGCAGGAGAGAGAGAGAACATACAGCAGCACAACACAGTTTCACACAGAGATGTAACGCAATGGTTGCGGTAATGGTATGAATGTTAACACCAACAGAAACAACACTAAGAGCAACATTACAGCAGCAATACTAATAATACCTAACAGTGGTGGAAGGATTAAGAGTTGTGTAAATGTATCCGGTCCAGGGCTATAAAATTTGCATTGGGTACAGAGGACACCAACAACTTCTTTATTTCACTCTGGACAGAGGAAAAGGAGTGGCTTCTCTTTCAGCACAGCCTCTCTGCTCAGCTATAATCAGATTAAAAACATTTCCCAAAATACTTAAAGGCTACAAATTCACTGTCCTTACCACTGAACACCAACCTGCTAAATCCCACTCAATACCAATACTGTTAGCAAGTGTCCCACTGACACTTTATCAATAAACCTTTTCCAAACAAAGCCATTAAATTCTTCATATATATGAACTATGTATATTTACAGTAGAGTCATGTAAAGTACGTTAAACAAAATATAAAAAATAACCAGACTGGGCGCACAACCTTTTCTGACCGTGGTGACCCAAGTGGGGCCAAGACTCATGCAGAGGTGGCATGAAGTAGCCAAAGTGCGCACACGCACACACACACACACACACACACACACACACACACCTCAGGATAGCATTTATTTACCATTTCTGTCTCCACCACTCATATCTACTTTAATTACGAACATTACAGTATCTTAGTTTCTTACATTCCTGTGATTTAAATGTTAATTTAAAAGATAAATAGAACTTGCACCTGTAAAACAAAGTCCTGGTGACATTAAGCACCTTTTAGGTGAACAGTGAGAACCAGCCAGTCACAGTGTTGCATGAATTGCATTCAAGGCAACTTTATTCACATAACACATACCAAGGTAAATTCAAAGTCATCACCCAACAGTAGAAAGTCTGGTTTACTCAGCTGGTTCAATCTAAGGTCCCGCCTCTGATCATAGTTTAGGATAATGGGGCCAGGCCACTCCCTGGACACGCCCCTGAGCACAACACCTGGACAAAGGTACAGGAGCACAAGTACAAAAATCCATCAGCTCCATCATGAACTTAACTGATGGATTTACAAAAATGAGTGTATAGAGTGTATAATGAAGCCTACATATATGGCCAAACACACCCTGGGCTGCAGCCACAGCAGCCCAAACACCGAGCCGCTGCCTCCACAATGGAGGTTTTGAACATGGCCAACTCAGATTGCCCATCGAGGATCCACCAAATAGTCCTCAGGAGGTCGGAGATGAAGACCGTGCAAACATGAGCCTCAGCCAGCTGTTCCCAGTTCACCCTCACTATACATTTGCAGGTCTGTCCTGCAGTCTCCCCCACACCTGGTCCAACCCATCAGAGCTGGATCAGGAGTTCACACGACTGTCCAAGACACACGGCCGACTTACAACTTTAAGTTGATCGTCAGTCTTTGACCTCAGGTGTTCTGGTTCCAGGTACCTTTGTGAACTCCTTTATGCTCAGACACGGTGTTTGTTATGGACGGTCCATGACTAGCACAGAAGTCCAATAAATAAAGTACCACTCGGGTTCAGATCAGGCAGCCTGTTCCTCCCAATCACCCCCCTCCAGGTGTCTCAGTTCTTGCCCACATGCAGTACTCCTTCACTGTTGAATTCCTCGTTAAACTATGTAACAAGCAGGATGTGTATGTTTGTTAGTAATGTGGTGTTCAATTTGTTCATTGTGTTTCCTTTGGTTGATGGGTCAGGTCTGGACCAGAATCATGGTGGGGAGTATGCTGCGTTTGAGGACCTGATTGAGAAGTTCATCACAGCCCTCAGAGACTGCGGAGTCACACCGTACGTGGTCCTGGATGGAGGCACGGACTACACCGACAAAAAGCTTGAAACTTTGACGCTAAGAGCCGTGGATCGGATCAAGAAAGCCCATCGAGCGGCGGAGAGCGGCAGGCAGGAGAAGATCCTGCCACAGATAGCCAAGATGGTGTTCAAACAGACGCTGGCCCGGCTGGAGGTCCCGGTGGCTCAGTGCTATGGAGAGGCCGACCAGCAGATTGCCGCCCTGGCCAGTGAGTGGCAGTGCCCGGTGCTTTCCAATGACAGCGACTTCTACATCTTCGACCTCCCAGGGGGCTTGCTGCCCATCTCTCACTTCCAGTGGAAGGCAGTGAAGCAGAGCGGCTCGCAGAGCTACATCCCCTGTAAGAGCTACAAAACCTCCAGCTTCTGTATCTTCTTTAACATCCAGCCCCAGCTCCTGCCCACCTTTGCCGCCTTGGCCGGGAATGACTACGTGAAGCTGCAGAGGATGGAATCGTCCATCAGCTGGACTCAGTTCTCCCCAGCAGGCAGCAAGATACCAAGCCGCCTGGAGGGGCTGCTCTGCTGGCTGAAGGGCTTCCACCAGCCTCAGGAGGCCTTTGAGGCGGCGCTGGGGCTGATGGGAGAGCTGAACAAGAAGAGGAAGGCGGAGGTGCTGCAGGCCTTGTATCTGGGGATGGAGGAGTACAAGCTCCCTACAAGCTCCCTGAAGAGGTTCTTCATCCATGGCACAGCACCTCCATTCCCAGCAGTGGAAGAAGTAATAACATCCTTTACTTTTAAAGTTTTTGGGTGCACGTTTTCCTTTATTAAAACCCGGTCTAACTGTCAGTTAGCAAGACCTCACTTTGGGCTGTGGGAACTTGTGATGGGCGTTTTTAACTGTTTATAACTGTTTTAATGGACTAAATGATTAATTGGTTAAATGAAAAAATAAATCTTAATAAAATTAATGTTTAGTTGCTGCTCTGATCTGAGCCTGGTACATGTTAATGCATCATTAGTGAATTTGTAAACTCTTAACAATTAGTTATTACAGCCATAACATAAATGTAGAGGGAAATGTAAAAAAGTATTTTCATCTAAAATGTAGTGGAGAAAAAGTAAGTCTGCTAAATATACTCAGTTTGTCCTGTCCTGTCCTCCTGGAGGTGGCAGGTCTTGTCCCAGAGTGGACCCGGGTGCCGCTGACGCAGGCCCGGCTGACTCCAGACATCCTGGATGTGCTGCTGCTGCACAGGATGCCCCTCAGCTTCCCGGTGGACCACGCTGACTTGCCCAGCTCTCACCTGTCCTCCAGGCCGCTCCGCCAGGTGATGTACGGGCTGCTGCTGGGCAGACGGAGGCCACATCAGGTGCAGGAGAGAGACAGAGACGGTCTCGAGCTGAAATTCATCCCAGTCCCACCTACCTTCACAGGGCTCACTAAGCGGCTGACACTCAACTCACTGGACAAGGTGAAGCTTTTAGGGTTTTAACTGCCACAAGTGCATCATTATGTTTAGTCCAGATGACCCCCGCCATTTACAAATGCATTGTAGAACATGACACTTTTTTTTAGGCTCACAACATTTTTTACTACTGCTTGTCTACATAACTTTCACTACACAACAATCACGTTTAACTGGGCGTCACCACTGCTGCACACTGGACTGACCTGGACCTCCGCTGGCATGACTTTATATTTACTTACTATATTTACTTATGACTTATTATAATAAATGGTCAAAAAGAAAACATACTGGGAGCCGGCACACACACAATACACATAAATGATCACCCATGATCCCCAACTCACTACAAACTAAACCATATAAACACAACCAAATTTACCTAATACCCTCTAACTTAGCCAATACAGCCAAATTTAGCTAATATCAAACTTAGCTAAAACAGCCAAATTTAGCTAACATTAAACTTAGCAAATTTAGCTAATATCAAACTTAGCTAATCAAACCAAATTTAGCTAATATCAAACTTAGCTAATCAAACCAAATTTAGCTAATATCAAACTTAGCTAATAAAACCAAATTTAGCTAATATTAAACTTAGCTAATAAAACCAAATTTAGCTAATATCAAACTTAGCTAATATAACCAAATTGAGCTAATATCAAACTTAGCTAATACAACCAAATTTAGCTAATATTAAACTTAGCTAATACAACCAAATTTAGCTAATATTAAACTTAGCTAATACAACCAAATTTAGCTAATATCAAACTTAGCTAATAAAACCAAATTTAGCTAATATCAAACTTAGCTAATCAAACCAAATTTAGCTAATATCAAACTTAGCTAATCAAACCAAATTTAGCTAATATCAAACTTAGCTAATACAACCAAATTTAGCTAATATTAAACTTAGCTAATCAAACCAAATTTAGCTAATATTAAACTTTGCTAATACAACCAAATTTAACAAATATCAAACTTAGCTAAAACAGCCAAATTTAGCTAACATTAAACTTAGCAAATTTAGCTAATATCAAACTTAGCTAATCAAACCAAATTTAGCTAATATCAAACTTAGCTAAAACAGCCAAATTTAGCTAACATTAAACTTAGCAAATTTAGCTAATATCAAACTTAGCTAATCAAACCAAATTTAGCTAATATCAAACTTAGCTAATCAAACCAAATTTAGCTAATATTAAACTTAGCTAATACAACCAAATTTAGCTAATATCAAACTTAGCTAATAAAACCAAATTTAGCTAATATCAAACTTAGCTAATCAAACCAAATTTAGCTAATATCAAACTTAGTTAATACAACCAAATTTAGCTAATATTAAACTTAGCTAATCAAACCAAATTTAGCTAACATTAAACTTAGCTAATCAAACCCAATTTAACAAATATTAAACTTAGCTAATCAAACCAAATTTAGCTGATATCAAACGTAGCTAACACAACCAAATTTAGCTGATATCAAAGTTAGCTAACACAACCAAATTTAGCTGATATTAAAGTTAGCTAATACAACCAAATTTAGCTAAACAGCCAAACTTATTTTTTTCTCCAACCCATGAGCTTTGACCAGTCAACCAGTCCTTTTAGTTCATATTTTTAATATAAATTCATCTTTCTAGATTAACTTTTTAGGCAAAATTTCAATAGACTTCAGGAGTTGGTCAGGGCGAGCTTGGCTAATCCAAGGGGCAGCTAATTAAAAAAAAAATGTTTTAATCAGTTTTCACTTCATCTTACTATATGACTCTGAATATTTATTATGATGATGACATAGACACTACATTGTGTATAATGTCTTGTGTTGCTGTTTTTGTTTTATTAATGTTGACATGTGCCTGTGTGGGAGAAACACATTTTACGACATTATTCCACATTTACCCTACTCCTCCTGTATGTTGGTCCCAGGCGGAGCCGGCTCAGCGTCTGCAGGTGTTGCTGGAGGCTCTGGGGGTGACTGAGGCCTCTCTGAGCCGCCTGCCGCCTCAGCTGCGCCTCCCGGTGGCCGTCACCTACTACTGGCTGCAGAAAGCTCAGCCTCCTCCAGAGGAGAGGCTGCTGAAGGCGCTGCTGCTGGGACTGAGTAATGGAGACACGCTGAGACACCGGGCAGGTACTAAACACAAACACGCCACGAGTTTCTGACCTGAACTGCTCAGGTGTCTTTGTTAGTTGGGTACTTTGATATCTGGGTTATTTAATGTTATCAGATTATCAGCCAAAGTTCCAGCTTTCACCACCGCTTACTGAATGGAAATAGTGAAAAAACATATATATAAAAATGAATTAAAGACTAAGATTAAGACTAAGATAGATTAAAAACTTGACTTCAACTAACTGTTTTCATTGTAGATTAATCTGCCGATTATTTTCTCATTAATCGATTGGTCTATAAAATATTTACAAAATAGGGACAAATGCTCTTCGGTGCAATATGACATCTTCAGAAGTCTTGTTTTGTCCAACCAACATTTCAAAAGCACCTGAAAACTTCAGCATTAAAGTTCATTGTTGACCCTGGAAATAGGTCAAGAATGAACTTTCTACCTTTTTCTGTAGCAGAAAAAAGAGATAAGTAAGTGGACTTTGAGTTGGTATTTCTTTGTCAAAGCACTATTTCCATGCTACAGATTCCAGATCTAAAAGGGGCTTACGGTGGCCCCCCAAGGACAAAATACATAGAAGAGCAAAGTGAAAACATTACGGAAAATGAGCTCCGAACAAATATCAAAACACATGAAGTGAAATTAGTGAAAAGTAACACTGACAGGACGGCAGTACAACCTGTGATGAGGTGTGTGTGTGTTGTGTGTGTGTTGCAGCTCTGGAGATTAAAAATAAACACTTTAAACAGAAGCTGGATGTGGGCGTGGCTCACGCCTTCAACCAATGGCAGGCCTGCCTGAAGCACAGCATCCACCTGAACCAGCTGCTGGGCTTCCCGCTACCTGAACCACAGATCGCACGGTGAGTCTCCACAGGACTGAAAAACTGTGCCGGAACATTTAACTACATTTGTTTTAGGTTCAAGGAATGAAATGAAAACAGCAAACTATCACAGAAGTACTCAGATCCTTTACTGCAGTAGAAGTACTAATACCACACTGTAAAAATACTAGGAATAGGAAAATGTACTTAAAGTATTAAAGCAGTAAATGTCCCCTGTGCCTGTTCTACCATTATATCTGATCTCAGCAGATGATTATTCCTCATCATTCATGTGAAAGCAGGATTTTACTGTTGGACGTACCTGCAGGATTTATGACATCACAGCTAGTTTGGAGCCAATCAGGGTCCAGTATGAAACTTACAAAATAGTCCCTTTGCTTTATTAATTAGGCGGACAGAAAAGGGTTATTAAAAATAAATGATTAGTGAAGCATAAAAAAGGCCAGAAATATAAACCCAGGTTCTCTAAATATGCTAAATATCACCTCTCAGCCCTCGACAGGCTTTTAAACCGCCTTCAAGTGCGCAGCAGCTACAAACACCTTTACCTGTAGAGGTCAGGTGACACACTGTACAAACTGGTTTGTTCGGACATCTTGAAAACCCCAGGCTGCCTCCTAGTTTTACTCATGTCCAAATAAATTACTGTGATTTTCTGCTTCACTAGCTAGAAAATGAAATATGGACTCCCAGGTGACACCTTGACTCACCCAGGTGATGTCCCTGCTTCCTCCCTCTTGTTCTTCTGATGTTGTCCAGGTTGTATGAGGGGACGCTGGTCCACCAGCTGGTCCACCGGATGAGGACAGGAGAAAGACTGAAGCAGTTTCTGAAGAGCGATCGCTCCAGCGTGAAGCAGTACCAAACCATGCTGGCTGTCGTCCACCAGTTTCATACTCAGGAGGCGTCGACGTCCTCAGAGACCCAGACGGCAGCGATGGCTCCGCTGCAGGAGCGGCGGCCTCTGGACGACCTGACCGCCAACCTGCAGCAGCTCTTCCTCCTGAACGTGGACGACGAGGAGACCGCGACTGAAGTTAGCAGCACGGCCAGAGTACTGCAGGATCTACATCTGGATGACATGCTGTCGGTGAGAACTCGCTACAGAGCTAAAGAGAGAAACAACCGGTGCAGCAACCCGGAACTTGCCCGCAAAGAGGAGTGCAGGGGCCAGGACCTCCTCTGACCTGAGCTGTCCTGCTCCAGGTCCAGTTTATGGACGCTCTGAACCCTCAGACTCCTAATGTAGACGCAAACTGGTGGTGCTGCTGCTGTTTTTGCCAGTTCCACCCATGTATTAACGTAACACCATGAATGAATCCCTTTAAAGCTGCACAAATTAATTTTTGACCTTAAAGTTTTATAAATTTATATAAACCCCTGTAAGTCCAGAATTCCCTCTCTGTTAGCTCTGGTTTTGGGAAATATCTGGCTCTCTGCTAAATGCTCCTCTATGTTCACCAGCTCGTCCCTGCATCTTTAAAATCTTTAAAAGCAAAACGACAAACTCAACGCTCGTAGAGGGTTTGTCACTATGAACGACGGCTTTCAAAACAGTCATTTGATCTGTTTGTAGTCTGAGTAGTATTGACCAATCACGTTTGGTTGCATGCCAGTAAACAGTCTGTGTGGAGAGCAAAAGAGGCGGAACGCATTGGCCGAAATGCATTCTCAAAACCCATCGGTCTGACGACCATTTAGCTTTATTTCTTTATTAGCTTTTTAAAATTTATCTGCAGTCAAATCGTCGTCAGACAATAGCCAATTTTTTCCGAGATAACTGGACTGTAAACAATGACCGGCACACGGAAGAGGAAGTCTTTGTCACGGATATACGTTATCCAGATGTCCGCTGGCTACGCCAAAAGCCCCAAAACATTGGCCGTTGCCCGCAGAGGCTAAATCGTTGTCAGATGATTGCAGATGGGTTCTGAGATTGTTATTAATGTAAAATATTAATTGGTGCACCTTCAGAAAGTGTGCATAAAGGAACCAAAAAGGTGCACAAGAGCCAGAGCCCTCATGTATTTGATGACCACCCTGAACCCTCGTGGCGTAAAATGCAATTGTGACAGTTTAGATGCCGCCACCTTCAAAGTTTACATCTTAAGACGTAACATTTGGAGGCTGAAGGAGGAAACTGGCAGTGACGCCATGTTGAATCCTGTGTTTGATGATGCGTCCTGGGGAAAGATGCAACTCCAGAAATCAGTTCCTGAGAGTTGAAATTGGCATTGAACCAATCAGAAGCCAAAGCAATGCATCCTGAGAAAGCTCAAGATGGCAACCATAGACTGTATATAAAGATGGACCACGTGACAGCTCCCCAAAAGTGAAGCCAAAACATCGCCTCCTGGTGGCTGGCTGCAGTACAGGTCATAAAGATGGTTTCTGTCATTTTAGGTAGTTCTTATCACGCTGATGTTTGTTCAAGTGTTCGTGTCTCTGATCAGTTTGGTTTTAATTAATTATGCAAGAATCATTCTGACTAAGTGAAGAAGTTGTTGGTTGTTGGAGATGAAAGAACAGGCCGGTGAACGGTACATTTACTCCAATACGGTACTGAAGTATCACTTTGAGGTACTTCTACTTCTAATCTACTGCATTTCAAAGGGAAATATTGTACTTTTTATTTCATTTGATTTATCTGACAGCTGTTAGATCTCACATACAAAACATTTGATCAGCTTATAAAAGGTATTGATCTGTTATAGATTAATCTATAGAAGCTCCACTTCCACCAACCACAGCAGTAAAATCTTGTATCTCATGTGTCTGCATAATGAGAACTTTAGCATTTTATACATAAAGTATTTTTTTAGCTGATAATACGTCTGTACTTCTACTGTACATGCAGGACTTTTACAGTGTTGTATTGCTACCTTTATGTAAGTAAAGTATCTGGTTATTTCTTCTTCCTCGCAGCAGGTTTTGTGACGTCGCTGAGGCTGTTTTTAATCTCATGCAGTCAGAGTTTTTTGTGAATATGTGAAATTCAGTAGAAATGTTTGTCCTCTGCTGCTGACATTTTATTTTCTGTCCTGTTGGTCTGATGATAATAATAATAATAAAAAACTTTAATTATAGAGCACTTATTAAAACAAAGTACAGAGTGCTATAAATAAATAAGTAAATAAAAACTAAAAATATGCAAGTCAGATAAAATCAGGATATGCTTTCTGATAAAAATATTTTCATTTATTTTTAGAAGAAATTTAAAAGATGATTCATTAACAGCTGAACCAACATTTAGTCACCGATTGATGGTTTTCAGTTGTATTTACAGCAGCACTTTTTACTTAAAAAAACATTCAAGAGTTTTTATTTTTTTAAAAACCTTTTAACTTTCTGAATGCATTTTTGTGAAGTTCTCCACGAATCAGACGAATGTTTTAACTGCAAAGATACTTATATTTGTAAAATGTTTCCATATTTGCGTTTATTTCTTAAATACATTTGCACTTAATGAGGTTAAGAATGAAGGGATATAAATAAGGAAATGTTAAATCTCTTGTTTTGTGGTGTAAAGTTGTATTTTTACATGTGAATAAACTGCTCTGATACTCAGACTGTCTGTGAAAATATGAATAAAGACAAAGAGCTTCTTTAAAAGATTTATAAAATTTTAATATACATTTTATTCTCACACACACACACACACACACTATAAATAAAACAGGAGATAAGAGCGAGTCAGTGGTGTGACTGGTGTTTGGGTCGCTACAGCAGCAGCGGGTTTAAAACTCAGCAGCCAGTCGTTCGGTTTCACCGCTCACGTGTGAAACGGCGGTAAAAACAGACGAACTTCTGCTGAGAGTCAAAGCAGCCGAGACGACGGAGAAAGAAGCAGTATTTCACAAAGCTCTGCAGTCTGTCGGACGTTAATAATAATGGACACGTCATTTTACCGTCTCACAGAGGTTTTAAAACGTGGTTTCCTGTGATGTATCTGACACATCGTCTCCTTTTAAACGTGAAACTGGTTGAGTTTGTGTTGGCGGGAGAAATATCAGCTAAATGGCAGATAGACTATATGGCCAAAAGTATGTGGACACCCCCGTACTCCACATACTGAAGTGTATTTTTAGTATTTTAGTTCCAATGAAAATGAATTTATCTATTTTAGACGTCAGTGTTGGTGTTCATTATGTTGCAGTTTGTTTATGAGACTTTAATTATTATTTTCAGAAAATTGTGAAAAATGCTCGTTACTCAAAGACGTTCAGTTTACAGGGATATAAAACAAAGAAAAGAATTTGAGAAGCTACAACAAAGGAATGTTTGACATTTTAGCTTAAAAAAAGGCCGAAAATTAATCGGCAGCAAATGTAATAATCAATTTACTGTTTCAGACTAATTGATTAATCGAGTGGGAAAACTTTTACAGACTCTTTGGTTTGAAATTTAATTTTGCTTGAAATTTAATAGATCAAATTTATTGCCGTAAATCTTCAACTTATTGATTAATTGACTGGTAAAAGGTTTACAGACTTCATTGATTTCTGGTATGTTTTTCATCAATCATTTTCAGTTAGTTGACTATTTTGTAATTTAACCTTTGAAAAATGTGTTTTAATTAGTTTTTTATTAAACACTTCTTTTTTTTTTAAGTTTAACAGCTTTGTTTCAGATCAGGGCTGCAACTATTGATTACAGTCAGTATTGATTAATCTGCTGACATGTTCTTGATAAATTGCTCATCTGTAAAGTCAATAAAATGTCCAAAAATATTGAATAATGTTCATCACACCTTCCAAAAAGCCGACTGTACCAAACCTAATAATATTTTCCTCACATTTAAGACGCCAGAATTTTTGGCATTTTTGCTTGAAAAATGACTTTAATGATTATTCTTTTATCAAAATAGCTGCTGATTAATTTTCTGTTGATCGACTACTTGTTTACTTCAGACTCCATGTTGCCATGGTTACAACAGCAGGTGAGAGTTTGGGGGGGGGGCTGCTGCTTTGTGAGATACTTCCCAACACGCTCCTTCCTTCCAGCCAATCAGGCTCCAGAGAAAAAGACCTGCGACCAGTCACATTTGGCCCCGACACACAGCAGATACAGAAAGCACAGATTTATATACCAAGCGCACGTGAACGTTGTTGAAACGAGAGACGGACTGTCACTTATTTTAAAAAGATGCACAAGTTCACGCAGAGAGAGAAACCAACAGAACATCTGGATCAATGACAGAGGAGCTGGAGGTTACGATCACATCTGGCTGAAGGGGAGTGGAAAAGAGACCTCAAAAACAAGAGAGAGAGAGAGACAGGACGCAGGACAAGATGGACGCCGTGTGTGATCCTGAATGGGAGTTAAGTCACGGAGGAGAAACATCGACTCTGTCTGCTGCGTTTTGTACAACCTGAGTTTTGAGCTAAAATCTGATCTGTGGCCAAATAATGAGAAATGAGTCCGGCGGAGCAGAAACAGGAGCAGTGAACACAGGCTGTCAATCAATCAATCATCCCCTCTACTGTTCAACTGTGTGCTAAACAACGAGGGTTACGTTTTAAATACACCTAAAGTTTACTTTAGATATGATTTAAACACTAAATCCACTTTTGAGTTGCTAAATTATTATATTTCTATTGATTCTGGTCCGGTCTTTAGTGTTTATAGTAACAGAAGTTAAACATTGAAATGAAAGCCTCTCAGCCTTTAGTGTTTTGGCGTCTGATAAACCTTTAAACTCATTGATCTGTGACTTCCTGGATCATATTTCACGTCTCACCTGTAACCTGAAGCCACACCAATCAGCCACCTGTGCTTTGTTTTGTTTCAAACCTGTCTGACTGCTCGTGCTGCTTTCTTGGACTCATTTAATTGATCTTATCTTATTCAATAGTGCGTATTGAACACCTCTCTATATCTTCCTGTCAGACTGACTGAGTTGGGCCCTGTTGCTGATGCGGGTCTATAAAGTCCTCTTTGTTGTAGAGGCGTCACCGGTTCTCCAGATCTCAGAGCAGAAACGTTATCAGAACCAACAGGACTGACGGAAAAGCTACAATAACACTGAGGTTGTAAAAACAGAACATTTCCTTTAATTTAATCTTTTTTACGTTTTGTTTTTTTGTCATTTGCTCATTTAGAAATAAAATCTCGGCATGTTTCACTGTTACAACTCAAAACCTGGAAAAAAAAAAAGGAAAAGAACACCTGAACTCTGGTGCTGTAAACATCACCGGCCAGGTGAACTATATGAAATATAAGTTATTTTAGGAAACAGCAGCAGAGTGACGGTGTTTTCTTTCCTGTGAAGACGTGCCTTTGGGAAAGAAAAATTAAAAACAAATCAAACCTCCAACAGTGTGAAAGCCGAGTCGACTGCATTTCCCAGAAAGCACCACGGCTTCTCTGTATTGATTAAAAGGAGTGGAAGTAAATCAACAAGAACTATAAATGGAAAAGTTAAAATTTGATACCTTTTAAAATGATTTGAAGTGATGAAACAGAGAAGCCATCCGTCAGTAAAGGGCTTCTTTCCACTGAAGTGGAGATGATTAAAATGACTTCTCTAAGGCACAGGATGAGAAAGCGTTGTTCCTACAGCATCTGTACCCTGAAGCGACCGCGTCGGCACTGTTGTGTTAGCGTTGGTGGTTTTTGAGGCCTAATTCCACATTTAGCATCAGGATGTTGGACTCTGCAGCCACTTTCACCGAGCGACCAGCAAACAGCGGCTGGTTTGTGCCAGAGTGGCCAGAAGAGTCCCTCACCACCACAGACATGTTCATATGTACAGGGTGGCGAGTGTGAAGGAGCTTAAATATGACAGAAAAGCGTTTGTCACCAGCTGTACAACTGAAACCAGAGTTCCTTTTAATTTAAATTAACCAGTGTGCGCAGGAAGAAGCATGAAACAGAATACAGAGACAAGCCCGAAGAGTGGAGGTGTAATGGCACATTTATTCCTCCTACACTGTTCGAACAAGAGGTTTAAAACACAAATTGTGTTTCGCCTTGGACCAAATATTTCGGTAACTTTCACACCTGTAGTTCGGTTTAGTTGGTCTGGAAACCAAAGAAAGTAAAAAGAACCGTTTCCTTTTAGTTCTGCTCTGTTTTGTGTTCTTACCAAACTGGTTTCCCCTCTGGAGATTAATTAAGTTATTTTAATAATAATAATAATAATAATATTATTATTACAAATGAACCAAGAGGAGTAAACAACACAGGTTAGGTGTGAAAGCAACCTGAGACTTATGAGTCTAATTACAGTCACAACCTACCAAAGAAAAACTGCAAGTTTCACTCAGGAAGTTTGGCCAGAGTGCGAGTTTGCTAAATCATGCTAGTCAGGTTAGCCCAGCGCAGCTAAGCTAACTTTAGCAGCATCGGTTTAGTAAACAGAAATGAAAAGCCAGAGCGGGAAGAACCTCCATCATTTACATTTAGTGTTTGAGAGCTTTAAGGTTTCATAGTAAACTATAAAAACAACAGAAAATGTGTGTCAACATCGTTTAACTCGGATTACATTACGTCCGACTGAAAGCTGGCGTCAAATGTGTTCTTGTTCACTTATTCTCTGATCAGATATTTCCTGATTTAATTCAAAGCGACAGCATCTTAGATTGTGTTTTATTTTTAAGTTCTTATCATTTAAAATTTGAGATCTTTGGCTTCTTTTGTTCAATGAAAAAAAGGGTTTTGTAGAAAGAAAAGTTGTTTTGTATCGACACGAGTATGTAATGTATAACATCCCGTCCAACCACAGGAGTGTTTCATGCTGCAGACGTGACCAAACACAGTCAGAGAGTATGGAAGTCTATGGCTGTCAATATTAAAATCTAATCACTCAAACAAGATGTAATAAATCTGACAACAAATCTAATTTTCCACAAAATTCAAATAAAATGTAATATCTAATTTTCATTTTCAGGCAAAATGAAAACTAAATTAAATTAATATTAAATTGACTAATCATTTTTAAATCTACTCCTAAACAAAAGACTGTTGTATTAACAACAATAACAATAATAATAACATTTAAAGCAAAATAGACTTTTCATTCTAAAACTGGCAGAAAATGAACTCAATAAAATTAAATTGCAAACTGGATTTTTGAAGTTAAACAGGAATATACATTACACCCCGATTTTAGCTTGTTCCTAATAAGCCCTTTATTCATAATAAAGAATAAAATAATAATAATAAAATGTATAATCTGGATGTTTTAACAGTCTAAACAGGCCTCTTTTGTGAAATCTGTCCATTATTATGAAAATTAACATGAAAAAGACAACTTCCATTTCATTTTAAAATCCATCCACACAAATGGAAAATTAAATTTTGATTTAAATGATTTCATTTTAATATTGGCAGCCACAGACTTCCATAGTTAAAGCTTTATATGCTCTAAATGCTTCCAGTGAACTGTAATGTTCCTTTATCTGCACACAGTTCAGCAACACTGACATACTGCCTTAGTTTTCTTTAAATAATTGACTTTACATAGATGTTTCAGCGCCTTCATTTTTACAGCAGAAATCAGAAACTCTGTTAGGCGTTAATAAATTGAAAGAAATTAAACATTTTGTTTTCCCTGCTTTTGTACCGTTACACCTCCACCACACTGTAAACCCATCTACAGAGGAGTCAAAACAAGTCACCCTGCGTGTTTGAAGTTACCACATTCAACCATGAAAAGCAAGCTGAATAGTGGTCAACACCTTCTAAATGACAGATTAAAAAAAGAAGACTCTACACGTCTCTAGCCTTGATTCTTCAGAGGATTACATCCTAAATAACGAGGAGCAAACTGGAGCCGGTTCACAGCAGGAAGGTGTGGTCGGTTTCCCCCAAAGCTGCAGTCAGGAATCGGAGGGGGCACGAGCTAAACAGCTGCTGTGGAGCGCTATTAAAACCCCTCTACTGGACCAAACACAGAGTCGAGGGTCAGATCTCCCAGCAGCCATCTTGTCTTCCCAGTTTAATCAAAGTCCAGTCCGCTAACCAGTTGCCTCCCTCCGTCCCCTCTCCCCGAGGCCAGGAGCTTCCTCCAGTCCCAGACCAGAGCTTCTCCTCCCTCCTGAGGAGCTCACAGGAAAATCCCACAAGTCCTTGCAGTCTTAATTAGTCAGTGCCATCGGCTGTGAGATCCTAACACCCATCACACTCATCCTCCTCTTCTTCCTCCAAACATCAGAGTCCTTCGGCCCGGACAGCACGGGGGGTGGGGGGGGTGGGGTGTCATACCTCGTGGAAGTAGTCGGCGGGCAGACTCCTCTCCGCTCCCCTCCACCTCTCCACCGTCTTAATGGCCTCCGACACCACGCACACCGAGGAGGTGAGGGTCACCAGGAACAGCAGGTCTGGAGGACGATCACAACAAACAGTTTATACTGTTAGTTAACTCACTTACTGTTTTATACCAACACACACGATCTGAGACTTCATCAAACTGACACAAAATGTTGTTCTAGATTTAATAATTAGTTTTCTGTAGTTGTTGCAGCTGTGAGCAGCTCCTCCATTTCCTCTGTGCATTGCATTGTGGGACAACAGCGTCCATCAACTGCACACTTTTCTGTAGTCTGCATACTGACTTTTATGAGTTTGCTTTCTTTTGTGTGAACAGACTCTAAACCTGTGTGGAGTGTAGAGCAGAGTATATAACACACAGTTTAAAAGTCTACAGACGCGTCTGGATGAAAACTACTTCTTTACCTCTAGTGAGGCAAAACATGTACAGTTTGTCCTGAAGGTGGCGTCAGAGGAGAGGTCATGTTGTTACCTAAATCAAAGGGATGATCCTCTGTACAGTGGCCATTTTAGGACATCTCAGACTCAGCTTGTCAGTTTCTATTTAACTAACTTCTGTACAGAGTAAAGTTTATCTTAAGTTGTAAGTAAATCTCTTTCTCTGGGATTCTGAGTTCAGAGATTTTGTTTATTGCTCTTCCAACAATGCTCAGACAGAAAGGTAAAATGAGAGTTCACCTCTTTTCTGGGACCAGAACTTTTGTTGCATATTTTGTAAATAGTTTCTTTCATTTTTGGGTGAATAAAAGCGTCTTTTTGAAAATCCACCGCTGACTCCTCGTTCGTTTGATACTCTAAACCTTTATTTTCTTACCGAAGATGCTGAGGCTCTCTGTCTGGAAGATGCTCTGCAGAGGAGGGAAGTAGATGACGAGGAGCTGACCCATGATGGAGGCCAGGACGGCGTAACAGAACATCCTGTTACTGCACAGACCCATCTCATGGACCATACGAGTCTGCGGAGCCACGAGGCACAAACAGGTACAGATCATACACTCACAGGCCACCAAAACGGTTATGTTTGACGATGATGAGCATCAGGATCAAACATGCTATCAGCCTTCAAAAGACACCAGCGCAGTTCGTTTTCTCAGGAGGAAACTGTTAATCAGGAAAGTGAAAAAAGCACAGAAGCAGGCTGAGTTCAGGCCTTTTCATTAAACTAAGCACCCTCTCAGGTGTGTTACCTGTGAACGAGAGCTCAGAGCGTTGAACATATCAAAGAAGACAAAGCAGGTGAAGGTCATGGTGGTGTCTCGAGGAGTGATCACGTTGTCCTGCAACTGAAAAACAAAAACAAACACAATCATTCACAAACGTCTTACTACACTTTTTGTTATCACTCTTCATTATCTAATCTTATCTTTTATTGCCATCTTATTTCTTCACTTTGTACTTGGAGAACAAAGTCTGATTCTGTAGCTTTGTTAATCATGTTTGCCAAGTTTTGATTAAAAAATGTGGTTTGAACTTTGAATGCATCTTCACATGTAGTTTATGTGTTTACACTCAGTGAAGTAACTAAGTGAACTCCAACTTAACTGCTAAATAAAGTGATCCGATAACATTTGTTTACACTTCTACAATGATGAAATCAGTTACATCACCAGAGAGAAAAACACAAGAACTTTTTGTGAAACATGTCATAAAGTTTCCTCATCGGCAGAAAAGGTTTGTCACCTCTCTCCAGAAGACAAACAGCGTCCCGCAGACGATGATGAAAGCCGACACCAGGACTTTGACGAGCAGACTGCGAGTGATGATGCTGTCTCTCACGTTACGAGGAGGCTTTCTGATCACGTCCCGGTCCACAGGCTCCACGCCCAAACTGACAACAAAACAAAGTCTCTCACTCCTGACACACTAAAAGCTTCATCTCTGTCATTTCATAAAATAAAAGTGGTTATGTGTTGTCTTGTTTTGCGTTTCGTAAGTGTTAATTTATTTGATTTCTCTATTAAACCTTCAAAACTAAATGTTTAAAATATCAAATGTTCATAAACCAGAGCCTGAATTTCAGAAATACTAAGGTCATGAAACTCAACACCCCCTAAGACCACGAAAAAAAGAAAAAATTAATAAAAAAGTGTTTCATATTTTATTTATTGAGTCAGATGATCCAGTTATATTTTCTGCACACTTTATTTCAAAGACCTTCCTCTGGAAATCAACACCTGCTTATAAACTCAACTAACTGAACTCTGATTAATTACCTAAAAACTGCCTCTGTGCTCTATAATTAGCGACACATTACATACGTATATTAAAGGAAACTTCCTAAGAAATTATAAGTGTTACTCTTTTTCCCCAACATGAAGGTCTAAATGTTTTTGTCCTCTCTACACTGCCAGGAATTACACTGTGGTGGAGGAATACTTTATCATTCTTTCATCTAGTTAGTCGGCATTAAAGTAAAAGTCTACTGGAATCTACAAAATACCCCTCACGTGTAACTTTATATGCAGTGCACAACTACAGTTCCCATGATGCCCCTGTACCTCTGAGCGGGGGGGCCGTCCATGATGATGTTGATCCACAGGATCTGCATGGCGTTCAGCGGGTTGGGGAAGTTCATCAGCGTCGCCAAGGAGATGAGCGTCAGAGCTGCAATACTCCTGGAAACCAGCAGGGGGAGGGAGAGGCAGGCTGGTATGAAACTATTTCTATTATATAATCTTATAAAACTCTACTAGATGTCTTTATATTTAATCTCACACTTTGTTATTAAATGATTGTAGACACACAGACACGTTGAGGAATGCAGAGCCTGAAACGTGTTGCCAACCATTTAATAAAAAGAAAAATGTAAAAAGAAAATGTGAATTCTGTTGGTATAAAACTGGCTGTTAATATTTTGTCTCTGTGATAATATTTTTCCACTCACGTGCTCAGCTGGAAGCGGACAAAGTTTTTAATGTTGTTATAAATTCCTTTTCCTTCCTCGATGGCCGACCTGGAAGCAGAGAGCAGACGTTACTCTTCGTTTCTGCAACTTTAAGGTGCCTTAAAACGTCTACTGCAGGGTCAAGAGGGCCCACGCTGTCGACTCACATGATGGTCTGGAAGTCGTCGTCCACCAGGATCATGTCGGCTGCCTCCTTGCAGACGTCGGTGCCCGTCTGGCCCATCGCCACGCCGATGTCGGCGGCCTTCAGAGCCACAGCATCGTTCACCCCGTCGCCCGTCATGGCCACCACGGCGCCGATGTTCTGCAGCGACTGCAGAGAGGCGGGACTTTAATTTCTTCTGTGTTTCTAAAAATCCTTTCAGTCCATTTTACCTGAGTTTTCAGCTTGAGTTTTGTTTAATTGCACAGCTTAAAACCAAACAAATGATGTAAATATAACAATGGAAATTAATGTGCAGGGAGATTACCTCTACCTATATAATATAAAACAAATTCACGCTATTTCAGATATATGTGCACAGAATTATAAAACAGATATTTAAGTTTATTAAATGCGCCCTGTGGGACTTTAAGGAAGATGTAAATTATTAATTAATTAATAGTTCTGTATCTGCAAGAAAAAAAGCTTGTGAGATGTTTTGGGAGGAGGGAGATTAGGTGAAGGCTGTCTGCTTGAGTCTGCATGAATTTGTTTGAAAGTAAGACATAAGCAATAAGACAATAAGCAGAATGAGCTGTTTACACTCTCTTCTACAGAGCAAACTGAGTCCATACTGAATATGGAAAAATATTGTAGCTTAAACATGTTATTTAAATGATGCACTGTGTTGGTCAGTGCAGCAGTTTGTCTCTGAACAGCTGTTGTTCAAACCAGCAGTAAGAGCCTCTGATGGTCTGAAATAAAACATGCAAGTAAAGTGATACCGATATTATATTTAAAGGAGAGACCAACAGTCATCGTGGCCCACAGTTTGCTGCTTTAAATTGTTGGTCCTGCTCACCTTGACGATCTTCAGCTTGTGTCTGGGACTGGCTCGATAAAACACCGCTATCTGTGGAGACACAAGACGCAGCGTTCACAACGAGCAGCGTTCACTACGAGCAGCGTTCACTACGAGCAGCGTTCACTACGAGCAGCGTTCAACTTCAACTGAGCAGCGTTCACTACGAGCAGCGTTCAACTTCAACTGAGCAGAAATAAAAACATACATTCTGTGATATTTACTACTTCCTGTTATCAGCCTCTCAGTAGCTTTAAATACAGATGTGTTGCACATTTTCTTTTTCAGAATAACCAAGACTGTTAATAATCAGCGTGTGTGTGTGTGTGTGTGTGTGTGCGCGCGACTCACTCTGGGGACGATGTGTGAAAGCTGCTGCAGGTCGAGGTGATCCACCTCGTCTCCAGACAAACACTGACAGCCTTTAGAGTACAGACCCAGACGACTGGCTGCAGACAGACAGACAGACAGACAGACAGACTAATGGTTAGCAGGATTGGGTAAAAGAACAGTAATATTGATTCTTAATCTTTATATCTGGGCCCTGTCTCAGTGAGTGTGTTTGTGTGTGCTGCTGAATATTATGTGTTTGTGGTTACTTGTTACACAAAGTACAGTTTTATCTTCCTTTGTTTCCTGGTTTTTGGTCAGTGAAAGGTGTTTTTTAAGATGCCGTTTGTGCCTTCATGAGACGTGAGGATACAGACAGGAAACCTGTGGAGGGAGATGCTACAGAGGCTGCTGGTTACACGGTAAACATCTTAACTACTAAATGTGTTTACAAGTCAGCCTATAATTCATATCCAGAAGAAACAACAGCGCTGCTTAGTACTCATCGAATAAAAAGAAATGTACGTTTCCAGGATCAATTCTGCTTTTTCATATTTACGAAATATTGGTATTTAAGCCAATCACATTAGGGATGTTCCTTTGTGTCTCCTCCTGGAAACAAGTCATCAGAATATTTGAAGAGTGTTAATTCCTGTTATTAGGAGACAATCAGGTATATGCAAACAAGAATTTGGACCTGCAGGTTTTAAGAAAGTTAAGAAAAAAACAAATTGAATAAAATTGAAAGGAAAAGAATTGGGACTTTCTGAATCAAATAAAACATCAGTGCCAACATTCAGCTGTGATTATTAGCAGAATGAGTTTAAATAGAGACAACATTTTTGGTGATTTTTGTATTTTATCTGAAGGTCCCTCCTCCCCTCAGCCTGCTGAAGCCTCCTCTGAGCCCAGCTGATAAAATCTATAATAATTTATTATTAATAAATGATGAATTCATCATGCAGCCTGGTCCTGCCTCTGACCTATGGACACGGCGGTCTCCTGCGAGTCTCCGGTGATCATCTTGATGGCGACTCCGGAGTTGATCAGCGTGCCCACGGCTTCTTTGACCCCTGCCCTGGGCGGGTCGATGATGCCCACCAGACCCAGGAAGGTCAGGTTCCCCATCTCAGAACCCGACGCAAACGCCAGGACTGCAGGAAGAGTCAGACAGACAGACAGACAGACAGACAGACAGACGTGTTTTCATTGTGTTCCTGTGCTGAAACAAGCAATGAGCTCACAATCTTTCCGTGTTCTGTGTGTTTCACCTCTCAGACCAGCACTGCCCATGTAGCTGATCTGCTGCTGGTAGAGCTCCCTCTGCTGGTGGTTCAGTGAAAGTGTGCTTCCTCTGCTGTTGTAGGAGCTGCAGAGGCGAATCACCTGCTCATAAGCTCCCTTCATGAAGTAAACTCCAGGCTTATCCTGGAGGGGGGGCAGACAGACATGCATAATGAGGCTCACATCAACACAAACACAGCAGACTTAACGAGGTAACTTGTGTTGCTGTGATTTATGTTTAATGCCCGGCTGAATGTCCTTCAGGATGAAGCTCAAGTTTAGATTAAAAAAGAAAAAGTTAATTTTATTATATCAGACTTTTTGCTAGATGAGTCTGTACTGCTGTAGATGATTTCTTTATTATTGTTTGATGCAAAAGGCATTTTTATAATCTTCTGTATTATAATTCTCTAATAGCACTGCCTCCTCTTAGTCCATTAGTCACCTAATTGGTTCTAAGTGTTATTTCATAGGGACATGGAGGCTATTAGTAATTAGCCATTACTGGAAAGTGATCACCACATGTCTTCACATTATTCAACTAATAAACTAAAATATTCTGTGGCCTTTAATAACTGTGAGACTTTAAAACATCTTGACTGAATCATCTGTGAAGGGACACAAATATTGGATAAACAATATGAATGTTTTCCAATTAAATCAAGTAATTCATTTGTCGAAAAATGTCTTTCTTTGAGGACAGTTCTGAGTCCTCAAACAGAGTAATGCCTCTGAACCTTGAGCCTTTCAAAGCGCATCCAATCAGATTACAGCTGACTCAAGTACAAGTTCAGTTTCAAGGGATTTAATATTAGTCTCATTTAAACAGAAGTGTGCACTGGGTTCTTGAATACACTCCAGGTTAGTTCTGACTAACTCAGTCCAGCCCAGCTCATCATGTGGAGACAGGAAGATTTTCCTAATTACTGATGGAGAACATGCTGACCTGCAGGGTGCGGTGAACACAGCGAACCGCCATCCACTTCTGCTCAGAGCTGAAGGGATGCTCCTCCAGACGGACATACTCCTGCTGCAGGCTCTCCAGCCCCATCTGGAAGACACAAGCACAGCTGGATCAGAACCACAGCTGGATCAGAAAGTGGAGGAGCTGCTGCTAAGACAGAGACACCTCATGTTCACTTCACAGAAACACCAGGATCGACCGTTTGTTTAATGGTACAGCACATTTCAACAAGGCTATTAAAAAAGTTTTAGATGAGACAAAAAAAAGGCATTAAAACGAGATATAAAAGAAACACGAGGAAACATTGAAAGAATAAATTAAAAGATAAAGCTGACTAAGAGTCGGCACTTTCAGCTAAATACTAACATCAGCATGCTAACATGCTCACAATGAAAATGCTAACATGCTGATAGTTTGGCAGGTATAACGTTTACCATGTTAACAATCTTCGTTTAGCATGCTAACATTAGCTTATTAGCAGTAAGCACAGAGTCCAGCTGAGGCTGATGGGGGTTTCATTAGTTCTGCAGGTATTTGGTCATAAAGTGTTGGACACATTAAAACTTTGACCTGAGGATCACCAAAGTCAGTAGGATTCATCCTCTGTGGAACATGAATCTCTGTACAGAGTATCATGGAAATCCATCCAATAGTTGTTGAGATATTTCAGTCTGGACCAAAACAGTTTGACACATTTAAATATAAAAATATGTGACGCACAGGAGAGACCGCTCCCCCCCTGAGCATGCTGATCCATCCATAAAAATTAAACATCAGTGTGCTTTAATGTGTGCAATCATTGCAACAATCATTCACAGTCATGCATAAGCTGCATTAGTCATCTCCCCAGTTACACCAGTAAGGGGGGGGCGGAGGACGGGCGTTCTGCCTCAGGCTGCAAGAAATGAAAAGAAGAAGAAGATCCTTCTTCATCCTTCAGGCTCAGATTCTTCTTTTAGTCGTTGAGATGATGCAACATGGTGGACACAGTTCGCTTTGACCTGACGCCACAGTAACAGAGAGAGGAAGCTCTCTGCTGCTAAGAAGATTGTTTCTCAAGGAAGGAGGCTGGAGTGTGTGTGTGTGTGTGTGTGTGTGTGGAGCTGTAAACTAACTGTCTTCCCTGCAGACTTGGTGTCTGTTCGGATGAAAACTTTGCCCGAGGCGGCGTCCTGGTGTTCTGGTTGTCTAAGACTTGCACCATGTAACTGCAACGTCGCTGGTTCGAATCCGGCCGGGAACCTTTGTTGCACGACATCTTTCTCTTTTACTCCCCACAGTTCCTGTCGGTCTCTACTCGTTCCTCTCTGCTAAAATACTCAAATACTTCTGAATCGTATTGAACCAAAACAAAACAAAACAAAGTAAAAACCAAGATTTTTATTTTCAGCAGTTGTTCGCCATGATGATGAAATATTTTCTCATTAGTGTTTTTCTTTACTTGTACATGTACAGGTAACAGGTTTCCATGCTTCAGTTGAATGTGACTGGAGGCATCAAAAAGCTGCTGCAGGAAACACTGAGCCATGTTAGATATTATAGATATTATATTGATGATTACATCTCGCTCAGACGCACAGTGGGTCGCTAACTTCACTCTGTCTTACTGTAAACTCTATATATGTGGCTGTGTTAACACGTGTGTAACCATGGATGGGAGCTCAGTAGGTCCAAACTTTGCTTTTAGAAACGAAAAAGTATGTTTCTTAACAAAAATATAAATTTGGAACTGGATCTGGTTCAGGATTTGAACATCATCAGGTGTTTTTTGCATCTAAATCTGTGAAATAACGGCTGTGAACTGGCGAACAACTGTAGTGCAGAGTGAGCGAGGCCTAAGAAGAACAGAGTCCAGACTTAATGAGATATTATTTTAAGACTGGGTCTCAGTTCAGCGGTCTGTGTGTGTTTTTACCTTCATGGCGAGGGCAATGAGCGCTCCCTCCGTCGGTCGTCCCAGCAGAGTGTGATTCTTGATGACCGAGTCGTTACACACACAGCCAACCTAACACACACACACACACACACACACACACACACACATTAGTCAATTAATCTCTCTTCTCCTACAACAGCAGGCAAGCTTTCCCTATATTACAAAAGTCCATCTGGTACCAAATAAAGCATGTTTAGTTTTGTATTTTTAGTTTGCATAGTGTGACAGAACACAAACTGCTCTCATGTGGTGGCCATGTCAACAATTTTAAATGTCAATAATTTCAGATATTCTGCCCGATTACGCATTTTTAAAGAAGCAGACAAGTGGAAGTTAATTTTGCCAGATGTGTTGACTCACCTCCACAATCTTGCTGATCGAAGGGCAGGAGAAGCCGTGGATGATCTCTCCGTCCAGTAAAACCTCTCCTGCTCCATTGTAGCCGACGCCCGTCACCTGCAAGACAACATCACGGGTAAACAACCCGTTTATCAAATCCCTCTGCTAATAATGAAAATAATTTTAATTGGTTTATGTTTCTCTTCAAGTATTGAAATACGATGTGACAGGTATGTTCACTGCCATCTTCTTCTACTTTCCCTTCCTGTTATATTTGCTGTTTTTGCTGCGCAGCATCGTGTCAGCCAGTAAAACACTGATTTAGATAATATTACAGGTCATATTATTGTGTCATCGTGTCATTAAGGAGCCATCAAGTTAAAACCAGACTGTGTCGTCCGGTCCTCAGTCATCTGACCCATTTTTCCAGAGTGGCAGCTGGGATTTCCAGATGAAGGAAGTGGGTCGGCCGGTTCTCTGTGGGCTGCAGGAAACTGACTGAACCTTCCTCAGGTGCAGACGCCACATTACAGCAGCCATCTCATCTCTCAGCCGTGACTTCATTTTGAGTGTTTTCACAAATTAATGTTGATAAGTTAGCACAAAAAGACTAAACAGCATCCTGAGATTTATAAGAGCAAAGCAGAACTGTTTCACTTACAGAGACGACAAACAAACCCACCTCATCCCCACCAAAAGAAGCTGTTATTAACCTCCAATGTACTGAATCTTTTTTCACCACAAACTCACATCTTCTGCATGTCACACTTATCATTTCCCTCTGTGTACAGCTGATTGCTTGCCGGGCAAGTCTACGAAAAAAAATAATATTTTATATTATAAAATTATGGCTCGAATTTCTAAAAAGTGTTTGTTTTACTTTGCAATACACTGATTTTTATTACATGAAATATTTGACTGTTAAAAATGGAAATTAGATCTGTTTCAGACTGTTAAAATGATCAAGAAACACACGAAACCTCTGTGTTTGTCTCGTTTGTTAAAATCTAAACGTGTAAGTGTCGTCTGTTGAGTGATGATGAGCGATGAAGGAGGGACGTTCAGACCTCAGCGTGGAGTCCATCTGACGTGAACAGCTGAGTGACGGTCATCTCGTTCTTGGTCAGAGTTCCTGTCTTGTCTGAACAGATCACGTTACAGCAGCCTGACGGAGAAAACAACACGAGGACCGTTACAGACACAGACACAGACACAGACACACACACACACACACAGCTAGCTAATAACATCTGAATACACAACGAATTACTTTGTCTGAAGAAGCATCAGCTCATACTGACAGTAACATATTTACTTGTATACTTTGTTGACTTTCACCGGTGTTATTTCAGGAATATTTACTCTGAATTGTAAGAACATGATAATGCATTTATTATGATGCATTTATTATCATGGGTATTATTTTATTCACTAACTTGAATTTCTGTTTATTTGTGCCCACATTTCGCTTCCAAATGTGTTGTCAAATACATTTACTTTTTCAAAAGAACATCCAAAACATAAAAAAATAAAAAAAACTCTTCTGAATCATCCAAAAAGGATCAGAAACATTTTGTTTCTTTGCTAATTTTCGGGTTCTTGCATTTTAAGCTTCTGGGGAGTTCTTGCATATTTTTAAAATGTCTTTCTGAATCAGAAACTTGGTTATAAACAGACGTTTTTGCTCTTGCGGTCACAGTAACACCTTTTGGTCTGGAGAGAGAAAGCCGGATCATTTTCCGTGTAACGTGAGAGCTGCAGGTTCATTGATCATTTCTATTAGTAACAGATTAAGCTGAACCTGTTCTGCTGCAGATGTGACCTGATACAGCGTGTTGGAAACAACATACCCAGAGTTTCTACGATGGGAAGCTTCTTGACGATGGCTCTTTTCTTCACCATGCGCATCACACCGAGCGCCAGCGTCACCGTCACCACGATGGGTAAACCCTCTGGGATGGCAGCTACCGCCAGACTGAAGGAGTGCAGATCAATAATCAAAACAACTGTTCACACATCACTTCAGGTACTTCACAAGTTAGTAAAGTGAGACATCATCTTATTTTATTTTCAGGCTTAGGATTAGTTATTGTGTGTGTTTTGGAGGCTGGGTGGTAGTCACGGTTGTTTGTTCTCGTATTTTATTTATCAAAACCTCATTTCACTTGTTTCTGTAAGCACTTTAATGTCAAGCACATCAAGTTTCTCTGTAATGAAATGTGCTATATAAGCAAAACTGCCTTTTCCATGACATGTTGGGGAATAGTCTTACTCACTTTCTTTCTAAGAATGACATGACAAGTTCAATATCAATATCATGTCATGTTATTTTTGACCGTGTGTCCATCCGCCCAGCGGTACGAGTACAGGTTGTCAGATACAGTCGGTGAGCACAGGTCCAGGTTTTGGTCTCTGTTCAGGCACAATGGCACCAAACCTGGCAACTTCAGTGTGAAGACAAGACTTCAGGAAGCTGTACAGACTCGCTGCACCGACTGTTGTTGATTGGGAAATACTTCCAGAATAAAACTCCCTCTAAAACTACAAACTGGGTTTTTATATTTTGCTTTGTGGGATTAAAACAAACAAAATGCAGCATGTTCATCAGGGAACTTTAGAGGTGTTGGTAGGTGTATTTTATAACTTTGGACAGAGCCAGGCTAGCTGTCTCCCCCTGCTTCCAGTCTTTATGCTAAGCTAGGCTAACCACGTCCTGACTCCAGCTCTGTACTGAACCCACAGGTAGGAGGTTGATATTCACGTGAACATCTCACTCTCAGAAGTAGAGTGAATAAGTGTTTTTTTCTTGAACTAACATCATCATCAATGGCTTTGTCCCATCTCAGTGTCTCTGTTAAGTCTTAATAAAGCGTAAATAAAACCAGGTCTCTACACCTGTCACAAGTCAAAGTGTCGGCCATGACAAAGGTCAGTTAGTTGTAATCTGATAACAGAAGTGACGCGCAGACTGACAGCTGCCAAAGCTGCTGCTGAGTTCAATCATTTACCAAACAGACAAACATACAGGTGACTGTTCTGCAGCAAATCCACACAGAGGCATCGTTCAGCTTTCAGAGACAGAGAACACAAACACCAGTCAGCTGATTCAGCGCAGCGGCTGCACAGAGTGAAATTCAGCTACCTGACACCGATGGTGAACATGTCCAAGATCCTCTTCCCCTGCAGCCAGCCCACCAGCATGATGACCCCTGAAACACGGCACAGAGAACACACACGGGACTAAAGTCAGGCGCTGAAGATGGAGGCGTGTACGATCATACTGACGGCTGAAAGACAAAGCAACAGACCAATGATGCCGAAGGAATAGAGCGAGAGCTGCTTCCCCAGCAGGTCCATGCTCTTCTGTAGAGGAGTTTTAGGAGCCTGAACAAAACAAACAGGAAACAGACTGTTTACGTCAAAGGTTTTCATGATGCGATGACTGCATCCATCTGCGGAGCTGATGGTGCTCTCGGAGTGATGGTGGTCTGAGCCACGAGCCACAAAACACATTATTTGAGTTTTCATTTTTGTCCATTTAAATGTTTATGTACAGACGTGTTTCTGTGCATTGTGGTAACCTGCTCACTGTAAATCTACATGTACAGGCATCACAACCGTGTTTTGGAACAATGGCAACTGTAACTTAACTGTATGTAAACAACACATACTGTATGTTGCTGTAACAGCTGCAGATTTGGGTGGACTATAACATTAAACAGCTTGTTGGCATTTTATTTAAAATTAATTTTCAGATATAATTCAGGAGAACGTACCTCTTCTGCCTGCATCATCTTGAACACCTCCCCGAACTCTGAGTTCTCTCCGGTTCCTATGACGATGCCCTGAGAACATATGGACGTACATGTATACCACCTTGTTCGTGTTATATGCTTTTTGGTTTATCTTATTTCATTTGATATTTTTTATTTCTGCTTCTTCTTACCCATGTTGGACTGAATGTATGTCTTCTGTTTGGGTTTTCTTCTTCTTTTGTTTGTTTTGTGAATACACGTGTGATGCAGTATGTGTAGGTTGTTAATAACAGAATAAAACCAAACCAAAGTTCTCAAAAAACCAAACCTGAGCCTCTCAACATTAACTTTCTGTTCCGGTCTGTTGCTCAGCATGGTTTCTAAATGCACAACAATCTACTAAGAAAATCACATTTGTATCTTTCATTTAGCCTGATTTAAGATTTTTAAAACCTTTTCAATGCTTCCTGGATATTGGATTTTACACCAAGCGAAAATATAAAATAAAAAGGAACAAATCTGAATCAGTCTGTTTCTGATGGAACAAACATAATTTAATTATTTTAACACTTGAAATGGTAATAATAATAATCCCACTGGTACCTTGGCTTTGCCGCAGCGCACTAGCGTCCCCATGAAGGCGATGTTGCTGCAGGAGGAGATGTCTCCGTTGGTGGATGCTGGCTGGTGGGAGGTGGACTTGGAGCAGGGGGTGGTCTCCCCTGTCAGACTGGACTCATCCACAGAGAGGTCTGTCGACTGAGAGGGTGGAGGACAGGCACCGAGGGCTCAATAAACACCGACAATGTCAATTTATTGTCTTTATAGGTTACTGTTTCTCCACAGGGCCAGTCTGCAATTTTTCAAACAAAACCTTCCAACAGCCACGGAGCAGGCAGGGGTTAGGTCTGTGTCTGTGTGAGTCACCTGTTACGACTCTTGGTGTATAAGCCATTAATATACCATTCTTTAGCTTTTAATGCAAACAGTCATTCAACCTTTATTTAAACTCTAGAGATCAACAACAACAACAAAGATATGTACTAACAGAAAAAAGGCAACACCACAACTAGCTAATAAAAAGAAAGATTAAGATACTTAAAACGTAAAATAACATAGTTATGTAAAACATTACAAGTAGAGGATGACATTAGCGACGGGTGATAACAAACATGTCCTCCAGGCTTTCACTTCTATCAACAAAGAAAACATCTCAGTTCATTAACATGTGTTTGTTCTTGTTATTTTATGACTAACAACTAAGACACACCTGCCTCAGGTGCATTTAAACACACACAGAATATAAGCTGGCCCTCCTAATGATGGAGAATGATGGAGCTAGAGAGGTTTGGTTAAACTCATTTTAAATATAAACATATAAACACAGGACATAAAGCATAAATATGTGATGGAAGTTTTTATTAGATGTGGCCACATTTTAAGTGTGAGAGGCCTCGAGAGGAACCACGGGCTCAGTAGTGCACCAGGAGACATTATCATCATCACCACTTCTTCAGCCTACTATGTTTTAGAGACGCACTGCACTCATTTGTCACTTTTGACAAACTGCCCAGTGACAGAAGAGTTAAAAGTTGCTGGTGTCACGGTTTTCAATGTCAGAAAGGCGCCAAAACACAGAAACGATCGCGCCAACACAAAGAAAGACGACGTTACTGGAGCTTAATTGAGTTTAGAGCGTGCCTGTGATCATCTCTGAGCATTTCAGTAACACTTTCTCTTTATGAGTCTGTCATTTCCTACACTTCCTGGGAAGTTTCATATAAAGAACAATGTGTTTTAAAACCATTTATAGGGAAAAGAAAGATAGTTTGGAGACGGGTATCTGAGTCTAGTGAGTTTATAAGCAGGTGTTGATTTCCAGAGGAACGACTTCATTTAAACCCAAGTACATGTATCAGAAACTGAATTGTTTGTATATGCTGAGTTGTATGTTTGCACAGTGAGCTGCCCTGCTGTGTACTGAACAGAAGACTCTCTAGATTCACTGAAACTAATGAACTGGAAGTGGATACATCGTCCCTTTATTCACTACCAAATGACTCAGTCTCTTCCAGTAACTTGCTTACGAGTTTCCAGATGCATATCAGTTCCTTTCTAGGAAACGAGAGGAAATAAGACCTGTAAAATAAAACACACGGCTGTGGGTGTGCTGAGCAGCTCACAGTGTGTTCCTGGAAGTGAACCTGCACTGGATAAATAAAAGGCCAGTAGAAACATGAACTAACAATAGCTTTTTTGTTGATGATTAAACATGAGTGTGTGTGTGTGTGTGTGTGTGTGTGTGTGTGTGTGTGTGTGTGTGTGTGTGTGTGTGTGTGTGTGTGTTACTGTGTACCTCGAAGAGTCGGAGGTCTGCTGGGACTCTCTCTCCCACCGACAGACAGACGGTGTCTCCAGGAACCAGCTCTCTGGCCAGCAGGTGCTCCAGGTTCCCGTCCCGGATACTAAGAGGGAGAGAGGATTTGAATTTTCAAACAATCTTCATTTGCTTAATTTAAATCAGCCTCCCGCAAAAACCAACATGAATTCACGTTTCACAAAAATCAGGGTTCGTACAGCTTTTTCAGAGTAAAATTCAAGCTTTTCAAGCACTTTCAAGGCACCTGAACCAAAGATTTCCAGACTCTCGAAGCCTTTATCATCACATCTAAGTTGTTACTATAACTTCCAGGAGACAACAAACAAATATGACGACAGGATCGTTTCATTTCAAATATTAAAAAGATTTTTAGGTTTCTGTGTTGATGATGAAACACCAGATTATGTTGAAAAATCAAGCATTTTTCAAGGAGTATATTCAAATTTAAGCATATTCCTAACCTTGAAAACATAAGTTAAAATTAAGCATTTTCAAAACTTTCAAGACTTTGTACGAAGCCTGAAAAATCACAGAACAACAAAACCCAAGAGAGAGAAGATAAATTACGACACCTCTCCGAACTCAATTCCAGTCCAAAGACCAGCTCACCCTGTTTGTAAGTCCTCCCCAGTAGACACGATTTTAATGAAATATAATCAGAAACTTCAGAACACAAGACAAAGCACACGAGAACAACAGCAGAGAAAAGAAAAGATAAAGAAAAGAGTGTTTGGCAGTTCAGTCTTGATGACGTGTAACAAAGTCAGTGACTTTATATTTGATTTCAAACTGTTCCAGAGATGGAGCCCTGTATTTGATGATATACTGATACTGACAAGTACAGCAGAGAGAGAGAGAGAGACAGACAGACAGACAGACAGACAGACAGACAGACAGACAGAGAGAGAGAGAGAGAGAGAGAGACAGACAGAGAGACACAGACAGACAGAGAGAGAGAGAGAGAGAGACACAGACAGACAGAGACACAGACAGACAGAGACACAGAGAGAGAGAGAGAGAGAGACAGACAGACAATCTGCTCCTGATTGTTCAACCACAACACAAGACCTTCTCAGCTTACAGGCCTGCTGCTGCAGCTTCTGCACAGTGTGTGTGTGTGTGTGTGTGTGTGTGTGTGAGAGCTCTCTGCCAGGTGAATGGGCAGCTGTTTCTTCCGTCTGCTGCTATTTGAAGTGTAAATCAAGGCCTGAGGGGTTTGTTTGTTTGAAGGAATATTTTCTTTCTCTGAGCCGGACGGATGTGTCTGAGAAAATCTGCCTCCAATCAAGTTTTGATTGAGTCTTAAAGCAACATTATGCAACTATTTCACCTTAAAATAACAGCTTCAGAATCATTTTGATGCTACACTGACTTGAAACACGGAGAACGGTGCCTCTTTCATTCCCTGTTCTTGCACTCTGTAACTCGGGTTGAGCGGGTACGACTCCCCGCGAGAAGTGCGTAACGTTTTACGGCACTACGTCACACGAGTCCAGCTCGGTATTCTCCGTACGGACATCATGGCAGAGGCCAAGAGACCGAAGAGGACGCTGACGGAGGAAGCTAAGACAAGAAAAAGAGAGAGTGACCGAGCAAGAGGCCGGACAAGAGTAAATCTGGGACTGGCTTTTAGTCGCTGAGAGCTTGGTGAAATAAAAGGCTGCAGGACAGACGGCGAGCCGGCCTTCTGATGTTGGACTAGTGAGTCATATCAGCTGGCTCGCTGTGTCTTGTGTTGTTGCACTAGCTTGATGTTTGGCTGAGTTAGCAAAGTTAGCAAATCCTTCAGCTTGTCAACAAATAAATACACGTATGCAGCTGTCCAGGAGGAGGAGGAGGAGGAGGAGGAGGAGGAGGAGGAGGAGGAGGAGGAGGATGTATGGATTAAACTCTCACCAGTGACATTCTGGAGGCACCAGCTTCCCGAGCTCTTCTAGAGACTTCTCTGAGCGGTACTCCTACACACAGAGGACAAGCAACAACTCAGAACAACTAAATATCATGAAGGTACATATAGAAGTATATTCTATCCAGACACTCTATAAAGACTCACACTGTAAACATCTGCTCATTGTGTGGCCATAAAGTGTTTGACTTACCTGGACGAAGGCAACTGTCACCACTATGATGATGGCCTGAAAAAGACAGAGACACAGGAAGGCAGCGGGTTACGCTTTGACATCTGACAACATTTTATGAATCCTCTTGTAAATAATTATGACTTTTATTATAATATCATGACTTTTTTCTCAAAATGTGAGGACTTTGTTCTCAAAATACAACTTTTTAATTAAAATACGAAGACTTTTTCCCCAAAATGTGATGATTTTTTTCTCAAAATATGACGACTTTTTTCCAGACGTGACGATTTTTTTTCTCGAAATGCATTTTTTTTCCTCAAAGTATGACAACTTTATTATCTAAATATTAAGACTGACTTGGAGGGGGTGAATATTAATGCAAGCATGTATTTTGTATTTTATATTAGTTATTTACATCAGCTTGTAGAGATCCGTTTTCACTTTGACATTAAAGGGCTGATCAGTGTCCAAAAGGCCACATTAAATCTACTTTGATTCAATGTTGTAAAACAATAAAACATAAAAACTTTCAAGGGGGGCTGGATATTTTCTACAGGCACTGTATCTGAGGGAAGCAAGAATGTACTACAAGTCCACATTCAGTCTGTAAAACATACACAACAACCCAGTGAAGCCAAGTGCGGGGCAGTGGGGCCTAAAGGTTAGAGAAGCAGGATAAATCTGGGTGGGGAAAGTGAAAAGCTGCGCCCTGAACCCCACCCCCAGCTGCTCAGTGGCCAGCAGATCACACTGGTTGTACTGGGCAGCTTCCAGGTGAGAATGTGATCAGGGCGTTCCTGAAAGAGAGAGCACTGCTCTCAGTGAAAGTGAATAAATAAAGGTGAAAATAGTCACTCATGATCCCCAGAAAACAGCACGATTTTAATCAGACAGATTCAATGGCTGAAATGACTCTTATACACACAAACAACCTGCAGCTATTGTTAAACACACAGCAGACAGAGTGCTGTTTGCTCTTTGGCTCCTTGTCACGCAACATCTGTTTGTCTAAATATGCCGAGTAACAGCTTACTCTTTCACCGTAATCGTAACCTAAGGCTTAAAACGTTTTTCCTTCTGTCTCACGCCCCACTGACTGTGTTGATTTGAGATTTGGGATGTGTGTGTGTGTCGCTGGGAGATGACTCTGTAATGCAAACTGCGTAATTCTGCTGTTTACCTCGTGACCGTCCACACAGAGGACAGAACTATTCATCTTACTAATGGGTCTGTTACATGAACCTCTCTTCCTGGAATGGGTCTCACCTTCCCACCTGTACCTGTAGAAACATGGCACCACCAACGCACAGTCGCGTGTTTTGTTAATGGAGTTTCTGATCTGATGTCATTTGTTCCAACACTTCAGTTCAGTGCTGGTTAATCTGGCCAACGACTGGCAACATCAGGATTATTCCTAATGACTTTAAAGACCCCCCATAACATTTAACATCGAGTGACTCCATGAAATGTCCTGATAACTTTCCCCAGAGAATGAACCTTTAAGCTTTTAACCCTTTGAACTCTGCAACAGAAATAGTTCCCCAGTGCCTACATTGGTCTTTTTGCTTATTGTGACGTCATTTCTTGAAGTATCTTCAAATGCTTCATATCATTAAAATCTGTACAACCTCAGCTAAAAGGTTATGTAAGTTAATAAACCAAAATGACATAATGATAAAATTATTGAAACTGTGACAAATTAAAACAGAGCCACCGCGCATCGTCACAACGTTTTGCACTGCATGTAATGAACGTAATAATGTCATCAACCTGCGACACGAGCGTACAACGTGATGATGAGAAAGACAGGAACCTGAGCTTTCAGCTGCTAAAGGAATGAATGAATGCTCCAGCTGTTAGGTTTTTATTTTAGATCAGTTTAAACAGGATTATGTAACGAACGAACACTGCAGGACTTTTATCTTTGTATATTTTGATATCAGACACATTTTCTGTAATGTGTTCCTTTTTCTCGGTTGTTGTCTCATCCTGCACATTATCAATGCAATTATTCACTGCTGCAACAACATCTTCCCACAGGGATAGAAAAAGAAAAAATCTAATTTGCTAAACTCACAGGCAAAACAGCATTTCCTGCATGTTTCTACATCTTATCCAGTGCTGACGCCGCCATAAACTGCTGTTTCTATTAATAACATTACAAGGGGCGCTCTCTCAGGGAAGGAGGAGGAAACTAAAGAAACAGACGACTGAAGTGTGCTGTTGTAGTGTGAGGTGTAACATACCACAGTGATGCTGATGGCGTCATCAAACTGGTGCATGAGAACGCTGATGACGGCCGACGCCAACAGCAACAGGATGAGAGGATCTTTGAACTACAGAGAGGGAGAGAGAGAGAGCTGCGTTAGAGGCATCTAAATATATAATCAATGTCAAACTGTGTGTGTGTGTGCGCTCTTCTGTCTTTTTAAATAAAATGTTCTCATATCTTTTAAAACATTTTGAATGCGACTTGTTAATGTCTTTTTAATGTGGAGCCACTGTTTTGTGTGTGTAAGTTGTGTGTTGTTGTGTTATATATATATATACACACACACACACACACACACACACACACACACACACACACACACACACACACACACACACACACACACACACACACACACACACACACACTATATATAGTCATGACATTTTGTCCGGATCCTCACAGAGATAGAAGTCCAAATGCGAGTGTGTTTGCCGTGATGTATGGACGAGCTGTCAGTCATCCGCAGCAGAAAGGCGGAGCTCACTGAGTGAAGCTGGGCCAACAGCTCCGGCTCTATTTTCAGCTCCAGCATCCAAATGACCCGGTTTCCACATCAACGACATGACTGAACGCAGCAGCAGCAAAAAGTTTAACACTTAACTGTTTAATCCACAGACCTGCTGGATCTTACCGTCTGCAACATACTGTACAGGAGAGCAGGAGAGCAGAGTTTAACTGGTGGCTAAGAGACTTCACAGGGAGGCCACAAGACTTTCTGATATGAAACAGTGGGAAAATATTTCCACCAATCTTGTCCGTTTCATGCTCATTGAACTTCACTATTTGCATGAGCCAAGACTAAAAACTTCCAATAATATTAAATGTGTTTGATTTTATCAGAACGTCAAGACGAGAAAAAGACTGCGACAAAGAGTTTTATGACCACCTCACACCAAGCGACGGGAGCGCGCCACAACTCTAGCAAAAGTCTCCGACATTGGAAATTTGTCTGCGACAGTGAAATCGCTTGAGAAGTCGCTTGTTGCAAAGCTGCTTCAATTTGCTTAAAAACACACAAAAATCACTGCAGAACAACTTTCTTTCTAACTTCTTTATCTCCACACTTAATTTGTGACTGTTTTTGTCTCAATACACTTTGCAGTTACTATTCATGTTTGGTGGTCATTTTGTGCTCACACATATGTATATATACGTATGTAGTATTCTAGTTTTATTATAGTTTTTATTCTAGTTCAAGGTTACTTATCTGTTGGTGACACTGTGCTGTTTCTCAGTGTCAGCGTGTCGACACTATTTCTATTCTTTTATAATAAGTCCCTCTCCTCACGTCTCAGCCCGTCAGGTCGAGTGTGAACAGTTTCTACATGGAAACCTGACAGACTGTGGCTGATAGTAAAAAAGAGACTCGAGTTCAGAAATCTGAAGGGTTTTATGTGTGAAAGGAGCTAAAGGAAATCCAACACCTCCTCTTCTCTCCTTCACTCTCCTGTCTTCTGTCTCATCCTCACTTCCTTTCCTTGTGTCCTCTGTGTCCTCCCTTTCTCTCCTCCTCTCCTGCTGGCTTTCTATATTTAACGTCTGTGTTGTGTTGCTCTCCTTCCTCCTCCTCACCTCCCGTCCTCCAGCTGCTCGACTCAGCAGCAGCAGCTTCTGTCCTTGTCAGAGTTCATGTGGACAAAACAGAGCAGCGACAGAACGCCCTCAGGCTGCTTCCATTATTTAACGGCTCAAATCTGACAGAGACAGAGCCCTGTGTTCAGTTTTCCTGCTATAACCAGTCCTTTGACTGTCTGTCCACTGGTCACTTTAACTAATATATGAGGAGAGGATCTGCTTTGGCTCTGTATTTTGTCCAGGAGCACACTAGATGATATTTTAAGTCTTAAAGAGTCAAAGGTGAAAGTGAAACACAGCATCCATCTTCCTCTCCTCTGGTGTGTCCTGTTTTTCTGCACGGTTTCTATTTATATAAGGTAAGTGGATGTGTCTACCTTAAATATTTAACAGGTGTGGCATTTTAGAATTACAGAATGATGCTGGTGCTGATAAACAAGCTCTGGAAGTTGTGTGAGCCAAAAGAAAATCTTGAAATCTATTGTCCTTCATACCATGATGAGAAAAGGCTGCGATTATCTTTTGTTAGAAGACTGAAATAAAAAGACAAACTAATTATAAATCAAACCTAACTTTGTCATAAACCACTCCTCATGTTTGCTAATTTTTTTGTTTGTAATTTAGACTATTCAAATAAATAAATAAGTAATTCATTTAAAGTAAAATAGACATTGTTAGCATGAAGACTGATATGTTCTATTTGATCTGGCAACCTTTTATAGACTATTTCAATAAGATAATCCATGACTGGTAATTGATTACATCCCTTTTTGTTTCATTTTTCTCTTCCTTGCACTAATAAATGTACATAAGATATGTACTTGTATTTTTTTAAACCCAATAAACAGAAGTTTTAAAAATAAGTAATTTGTGTATATATATGTAGTTTATTTACGCTTTCAAAAAGGTATAGAAGGTATCAAAGAGAACTTGGTGGAGTCATTTTTTAAAGCGTGATTCTGTTTAGTATTTAATTTAATCAAACCTTCACATTCAGTAAGTGAAGTATGTTTCCATTTCAAGATAATAAAGCTGAGGCGCTTTGCAATGTGACAACAAGATGTGGTCACAGGGAACGACAGGAATCAGTGGGAATCAAAATGGATTAAACATGCTGCTGTTTTGTGTTTAATCTCACTTTATTGTATTTTAGTTTCAGGTTTTCTGTAACTGTCTCGTCTTTTCACCAGATTATCTCCACAACAGCAACAAATAGCTCTATGTTGCAGGTCTCCGTTGTCTTTGAGTTCCTTTTGTTCAGGAACATGTGCAGCATTGTTGGTATGCAGCAATGATTAGTCTTTCCTTTGAATGTGAATGTCAACTGATGGTCATCAGTCATGATCATAAATGTTAAATATTCAAATGAATGAAATATGAACATAACAATACATAATATAAAAACAGACAGTATTGTTGTGGTAATTAGATTTTCCCATGTATACTATCTGAGTGCTGTCGTGTGTGATGCTGTCATGCTGCGGAACATGACGAGCCTCTGGACGTTTCAGCAGGCACCAGATAAAAATAGTGGATTGTTTTTATCCTGGAGCTGCGTTCAGGCTGCTGCTGGATGTGTGAAGGGCTTCCTGAGACTCAGCGTTGGATAAGTCTGCAGCGTTAAATCGAGGACTGTCAGATTAACAAGTGAGGACAAACTGTTGTGTACAATCTGCAGACAGGAGCCAACAGCAGGTTACTGTCACACTGTCAGTGTATACGGTGTGAAAACAAACCAATTAACTCTGGAAACAGTTTGGGTTTTTTTAACAATTCTTTAAACAATGTTTTGATTCCTGAATCGATATCATTTTATTATCTATTAATTTTCGGCATGTCTGCTTTATTTTCTTGATGGATATGGAATCGGCACCCAGGTGTCATGATAGTATCAAATCGGGAGATAAGCATATCGTCCCAGCCCAATAAGACACCATTTAAATGTGATTGATTGGTTACCTGTAAGATGTATTTCTTCCATAGTGGCTCCTCTTCACTGATGTCGAACTCATTCCAGCCGTGGTAGGCTCTCCTCCGGCTCACCTCCTCCTGGGTCAGACCCAGCTGCAGCTCGGCCTGTCAGCACCAACACCACACAGGACGATGGATGAGTCAAGATTTCGCTTCTAAATCTTAGACACAAACCTTTTTTTTTTTACTGCTGAGGAGCCGTCTGTGTGATTCAGTGGAGCATCCTCAAACAGGCGGCTGCAGGGATCAATTTAGTGCTTTTTTGAAACTAGATAAGGATATTTTTCTGATATCAATATAAATCACTATATGGCAAAAGTATTGTTTAAGTCACATGTTGAAATGTGTTCCACTGTAATGCATTGCATTATACAAAAGTCTTTATATGTAAAACATATGAAGACTTTGCATTTGTTTATATATTTATTGTTCACTGCTGTGTTTGTGCGTTATATTCTTATGTGTATTAGTGTTTTGTATGTGTCGTTTAAGCTACTGTAAATCTATCTATCCATCCTTTAAATTACAGTTTGGTTAAAATCATCACTTTGGACAAAACAAGTGGTGTCAAATGATGACATGATGTGATTATGAGAATCGTCATTACATCTCAATACAATTCCTCTGAAAGTTTGTTATAACTATAATATTAAATGACTCCCAGCTCCAAGTTGAATGATGCTGCTGAGTCCTGAGAGGCAGACTGCAGACCTGGAGGTCCGCTGCACTTTGACATTTCTCTTGTTATTGTGTCTTGACTGGAGACATCAACAGTTAACTTGAGAACAGTTACAGCTGTGGATCCTGGTCTGAGGACAGCGTACCTGCAGGATACACGCTACTTCGTTGACGGGGAGTTCGCTGGCTTTTCTGGGGGCTAGTACCGGGACCATGGTCTCATCTTCACTGGAGGGGTGTCTCTCGGAAAGCTGCAACACAAACACACACAAAAAGAAAAGCTTCAGTGAACCAGGTTCTTCTGCACTGAGCTCGAGGACATTTATCTGTGGAGGAGGTCAGAGGGACAGACCGGACCAGTCTGTCTCGACTGAACTCTTTCAGCTGACCTGCGTTCACTTCCACACACTTACTGTGCTGCAGCAGCCGGGAGCTGAACGACACTTCAACAAACTCGTTTTTATTTCCTCTATTGATTTCAAACTCCAAGGAATCAAACTGATGACTTTACACCTTCAGAAAAATGTCATCTTTTGTTGCAACAGAAACCTCACACACAGCAACTTCAGAGGTCTGTAATCTTGATGTACCAGAGCCAAAATCAGTTTATGTCATTATGTTTTATGTATCAAAGGACACACAGCTGTATAAGTAATTCTGTGCTCGTCTCACAAAACCAAGAAGCAAACTCTAAATCAACCTTGTTAGAATGGATCCAACTGCGCATAGGTGACCATCTGGTTTACAACAGGAGCGGGCGATATGGGTCAAATCTCTGATGGTATAGAATAAGACATGACGCGCTCAACTCACGATGAGACTGTGAAGACTGACTGGGTGCTGGATCCTTAATGTGGTCAACAATGAAAAAGAAAAACTAGGACAGCACTCCAGTATGACTTTTTAATATCGGTACACAGACGTTTTGGGCGAGGTGCCCTTCTTCAGCGTGTATTCTGGCAATTTCGCAATCAGTACACACAGGTGGGGTTAAATTATAGGTGATCGCAAGGTGAGTGTCATGACGTAGGATACTAAAACATGAAAAACCAAAGAAACACAACAACACAAATTATATTTACTTCATAAGAAACAAGCACATGAAGTCTCATCAAGGAAGTGTATCCACTACGCCTCCCTTTCACCACCTCTGCGTGGTGTCATCACTGTTTATGGCTAGAATACCCAAAGAAGAACGTCTGTTTTTTGTTAATCCAGCACATGAAATACCACGCAAAAGTAGGAACTTCATCCCATCCAGAGATAATAAAGTTAGAGCAAACAGTACAGCAAAACGTCTGACACTGGACTAATTTATATCTCATCTCATGCTGTAATATCATCCCTTCGCCCACCACTGGTTTACAACTGGCAGCTGTTTGCCAGCAGTAACCCATTTCTGGCAGACGGATTCAGCACCAGGTGAAACTTTATATCAGCTACTGTGTTTGTGTCTCAGAATTGAATGCTGTTTGTAACAAAAGTCAACTTTAAACAACATAATCCACATCTGCCTGCAGTAAAATACAACACTGCAATCCCCTCAAACAGGGCTTTGTATCAGCAGTCACTAAGCCTACCTGAAAATCACAGAGGATTACAGGAGTCTAATTACTTTAGACTTATCACTCCTGAGAAGGAACAGAAAACAGCTCCAGTATTTTATGTGTTGATTTTACTGTTTCCTGTTCTGCAGTAGGAGACTTTATTTTGACCTTTTCATCCCGAACCAGGACGGAGAATCTGAGTTCAGGAAGAAGCTTCTCATTTTCAGCGGTTAAAATGACAAACATCAGCAGGTCACATTAGCTGCTGCCACTATTTAATGTTAATTACACGAATAACTGTATGGGAGGCCAAAATAAAACTGGGCTGCTGTCGGGTTTGTGTGCTCTCTGCAAGCTGGTGTCTACAGTCAGCCAAAGATTATTTCTGAGGTAAAAGAAGCATCACTTTGTGGTCCCAACAACTCCAACAGAGTGAGACGTCTTCTCTCTAGCAAATCGCGTCACGTCAGTTTCAGGAGACGCATTCTTCCAGTTAAACTTTCCTTAATATCTTATCAATAATTTAAGTTTATAGTTTTGCATCAGGACCTTCAGGATTTGGATCAAGTAGCTCATCAAAAATCAGGTGTGTCAGATTTAGTGGCTGCCGCAGGTATTTCAGTGTGTCAGATACATATTTAATCAACATTTAGGTGAATATATATCAGCAGATAATCACAGCTCTGTTGGAGAAATTGCTGTTAGTGTGCTGTAAAACACAACATGTGTGTTTAGTGTGGAACATTTTGTTCGTGGCGTCTGGCGGCTTCAAACCACCAGAACTGAACACTGTTAACACTTCGACCATCAGATGCTTACCGTCACCAGGACTTTGCTGCTTGTCATCCCCTCTCTCTCTCTACTGTATACTGTCAAATAAAGCAAAATGCCCCAAAAAAACAAACAATAAAAAGACTTCAGGTCCAGAGAGGAATGAGGAGGTAGAGGAATCTGGCAGCGTTTAAAGACAGCAGGAAAAAAAGGCTTAAAAACAGAACAAAGCTTCTTTTCACTTTCACTCACAATGAAGAAGAAAAAAAACTTTCATTACTCTGTCGGCTCATTTTTCATGTCACCATGAAGAGCTATTTAAAACCACTTGGCAAAGGTTTACAGTCACTTTACTTTAACATACTCTGTTACATACATACCCAAAGTTCCACCACTTCTTCTTAGAAAACTGTATGTTTTAGTTTTAACTGCCATGTTTGTCTGTATTATCAGGTATATAATTTAGGGTGTAATGCCTTTTTTCAGTTTTCTATAACATCTTTATTTAAAAGGATTTACAACACAAACTGACAGCAGTACATTAAAATGGCATCTTTTTTTTATCTTTAGTTCTTCTGCACAACTTTGTACTTTTGTTCAAACATACACACAAAATGTGTCCCTTCAAAAAGAAAATTGATGCTGATTTTAAAAAGAAAAAAAAGGTTGATATTCTGGCAGTTCAGTATGTTTGTGATCTCACAATTTCAGGAATTACTGCAAATTGCGAAAGTGCTTGAAATTGTGTCTGATTGTGTCTGATCACTGCCTTATTTCTGCAAAAACAGTCAAATTGGAAGAATGCCTGCAAACCGCGACAATCACTGTCCTCTTCCACATAATACAATCCATTAACAGCAACAGCTTGTTGGGAGCTCAGGTCAAATTAAATCAAACCTAATTCCCATCAAATCTCAGCAAACACACTAACTTTCTACCTAAACTCAACCTGCTCTAATATCAAAATCAAAATAAAGTCAGGGCAGAAAGAAATTTCTCGACTGCGTTAACTTCCTGGCTACATGCATCAGCTACAGACTTTTACAGGAGAAATCACCCATCGCTCATATTAATGCTGTTCTGTCTAACAGCCATGATCGGCATGAGTTACACACAATAAAAAATATTTATTTTATACTCTTCTTTCTAACCCAGCAATCCAGTTGGTTTACATCACCAAATCAAATCGTTACCCAGTGTAACACTGCTCTGCTAGATTTTATACATTTTAAAATATTGTGCCTTGTTCAGTCCACTGAGAAAGGCTCTTAACCCAAAACGTTGCCTGCTGAGCAGCGTGAGAATAAACTTGTCTTCATGTCCTGTGGCTGCAGTGGTGAATGAATTCCAGGCATTTCTCATCTACTTCCAATATTTTCACAGCCAAAGTCTGAAGAAGAGAAAACTACAACCAAATGCTCAGCGGTTCACCTGACAGCTGAACCTGAAGCAGCCAGAACGGACAGCCTTTAACTGCATGGTGGGTTGGCGGTAATTCCCCAGCTAGCAGCTAAACGTGTTACACAAAGTGAATGAGCAGCATGTAAACGCTGCAAAGGAAACAGTTCAGTGGTGACAGCAGCTGTGTTTCCATTCAATTTTAAGCAAACTTTTATAATAAAGAAGGCGCGTTTCCATCAGCTGGTTTGGAGCACATTAACTCAGCTCATTGCAAAGCGTGGTTTGGTCAGAAGTTGGCACTATAGGCTACACTTTACGCACGGCTGTAATCCGCCAGTAAACAGAGCAGAAGAAGTAGAGAAACAAAACAAGCGGCCTCGACCATCCAACCCATCTACAGGAGAAAACTGGAGAGAGGTCCTCAGGAATTTGTTTGAATTGTTCTTTCATGTCAGCTGGTGTCGGCCATGTTTCATGCTGTCCGGAGACGAAGACAAATTAATGCGGAACAGTTCAGCAGAAACAGCTGATCAGTTGTGTGTGTTAAATGTTCGCTACGTCAGAACTTATTCGACAAAGGCGTTTCCATATCCCATTTAGCATCAACTCTTTTTCCACAAAAAACACCTCAAGCGAGCGGAAAAACTGTTTTGCGCAATTTTTGTTGAAGTTTTATTGAATACAGATTTTCTAATGCGATACTTCTAAATGTGCATAAAAATATGTTCATGGAAACACTGCTATGAGAGACAGATGAGCACCTGTTAATGCAAGAACCTGAGCTGCTCCTGCCAGCAGGTTCAGAGCGTCTGAGAGGTGACACGCAGGTCAGGGAGATATGCGATACCTTCTACACTTGAGCCTCAAACAGACACACAACCTGTTTGCAGGTGCAAACGCAAGACTTTTTTAAGACCTTAAAATCTCAACTACAACCTAGTGAAGACTTATTTCCCCATAAAAATAAAACAGCATCCTGCAGCAGAATCAGAAGGTTGGCAAACACAATTTCTCTCAAGAAAACGATCGCAGGGAGAACAAATGGTATTCAGTCACTGAAGACAATCTGAAAAACTGCTAATTTGTTCTAATTTAGTAATTACTTATAATCTCAAGATAGATAAATGATACATAAGCAGTCATACAGTTTTTTCCTCCTGGTGCCTTGCTGCTTTTAGATATCCAAGATATCTTTAAAGGAAGTTCTGATTACTAATTTAAAAGCAGCTTTTTGTTTTACAGCTCGTCTTGTTTCACAGTATCGTTCCTATCAGTTATGATTAGAGCTGGGTTTCCTGAGTTTCAGTAACAAACAATAGTTTGAACAACACGTAAACATGTTTTAAACTCCTGAATACTCTCTCTTACTATCAAATATCTGGGACCAAATATGCAACAATCACAGTCAGAGTTATGAAACAAAGCACATCCTTAGACAGCGGCCTGGTAACATATGCAAACAACCCCACAACTGAGGTTCAATTATTGCTAAATTCTGATTAGTTCTGATCACCTTGTGCCCACATATGTCAAACCAGTGAGAAGAGTACAAACACAGCAGAATACAGAAAACTCTCACATACTCATCATCACAAACTGCTCCAACTTTGGCAGAAAATTGTGTGTTCATTTAGAACCATGTCGCTCACAGTAAGACGCTGATTGAGACTTTAAAGAAATGTGTCAGACTGCTTTGTGATTGTTGTCTCCAGATGCCAGCCATCTAACTGATGAATAAAATGTCATCATGACCCAAACTAGGAAAAACCTCTACAGGTGCTGGATCAAAAATCAAACTCAAGGCAAAAGTCAGACAAAAGATCGGCACTAATAGCTCCCAGGAAATTTAATTCAGCAGAGCAAGATTTTCGTCAAGCATCGTCAAAAGTGAGGATGTCATGTCAGACTTTTTCCAAAACAAGGAGAAAGACACGTTTTGTAGAGAAAAAAAAAAATCTTCTTTTAACCATGCGACATTTTTCCAGACGTTTCAAAGTTGTGCAACATGACTGGTTTATGAATGGACCTCGTAGCAGCAGGTATAATCACCTTTGATCAGGTTGAGGAAATACTGTAGACTGCTTTCATGTGGCCTCTTCTTCTTCTTCTTCTTCTCTTCAGGTCCACCACTAAGACAATAAGCCAGCCATTAACTAAGTTAGCATTAGCCAAGACTCACTTAGCATTAGACATCCAGGATCTACTCTCCAACCTGTGCAGACTTCCTGTAACATCTCTTAATCCCTCATTAACCAAACATGAATAAAAGTAACATCGACGTCCTCGTCATGCTGCCCGTTCCTTTGAGCAAACGTCCTCTGCTCTACAGAGTTTCCTCGGTGAACAGAGAAGAAGAGTAAAGGCCTTGTGAGGAGAGGTGAGAGGCTGAGAGGATTGTTTCTGATTAGGAGTGACTGGAGCTTAAAGGAGGATCTTACTCCCGCTGCCCCCTCTACCTGATGGATCTAGACTCCTGGTTTGCCCTCTTTAGGACAGGAGGACAGCTGCAGTCACAGGCTGACAGTTCAAGGCTGGATGGGTGTTTTACCAGCAAATACAACTGAGGGAAATGACACGGAAATATCTAAGTGGCAGCCATGATGAGAGATGCAAAGGTGCTTCACTGCTTCCTTTCTTGTCTCCTTTAGTATAGGCTACACTGGACCATCCTTTACCAAAGGAAAGGAGATAATGCCGTCCCACAATTCCTTGTGGCAGCAACATTTAAAGTGACCACGGCAGACCCACGTCAATAACATCCACCGTCGCATAATTACGTAACCTAGTGTGAGTGCAGTGGGATTTTGTCTTTTCCTGAGTCCTTATGAATTCTCCTTCACATCTGTCCTTGACCTCATGACGTTTTCCATCGAGGAAAAGTGTTTAGGAAAAGATATAGGATATAATGTTTTTGACTATTGGACCGCAGCCTTACTGTCAGTTACATCAAATTCCAACAGTGACAATGTGTCTGCAGGCATCTCTCAAACCACTCCTGCAAAACAGCCCAGTTTTCCATCGTCCATCTGTACGACCAGTCTGTTCCAAACATTAAAATATATGATATATAATATAATACAGGTGAAGACTCTACTTCAGTCGAGGCTCACAGTGAATCTATCCATATTTTATTTATACAGCCATGATTCAAGTCAGAAGAGTAGGGCTGCATCTAATGATTTTTTTCTCAATTCATTGATTAATCGTTTGGTCTATAAAACTTTAGAAAACAGTGAAAAATGATCACCTCATCAAATGTCTTGGTTTGTGCGACTGATAGCCAAATCCCAAAAGTATTCAATTTATTATCATGTAAGACCAAGAAAAGTGGCACATTTTCACATTTGAGAACCTGGAACAATCACATTTTTTGGGAATTTTTGCTTGAAAAATAACTTATAAACGATTAGTCAATTATCAAAATAGTTGCCAAATTAGTTTTCTGGTGATCAACTAATCAATTAATTGAATAATTGTTGCAGCTCTACAGAAGAGTGATTTGATTCATAACCTGAAGAATGAATCGTCAAGATGTTAAGTCCTACATGTGACTGTATTTGAGCTCAAATGATTAGTCAATTAATAGTTTAAATTGTAACTAATGTTTAAAGTACAAATGTCAAACATCCTCTGTGTGCTTCTCTGAGATTATTCGCTCATTTTCTTTGCCTTTTGTGATCCTACAGTGAATGTGTTTGGACTTTTTTGTTCAAACAAAACAAGCAACGAGAAGACGTCACCGTGGGCGATCAATCGAGAACCAGCAGATTAACAGATAATGAAAATAATCATAGTTGACAGACTATAGAGGCAGGACTGCTGCATACGGGTTTCCGTCCAGACATGAAATAAAGACTAACATCAGAAGAATTATAACACTTTTATAAAATAACATGAACCTTCAAAGTAAAGGCCTTTAATAAATGGGGCAAATGTTTAGATAAATGCTGAAACTCTTAGTTGATTCATTGATAATGAATCGATACTGACAAAGCCTGTTTACGTCCGCCCTGGTTTAGACAGTCAAATAGTAATTAAATTGATGATGTGATTAGTGTTGGGTTCTTTCACAGTCAGCTCGGGAGATGACAGTGATTGATTGATCATAGTGTACGTTTCCTTTGTGGTGTTTGATCAGAGCAGCTCGTGGGGGAAAAAAAAGTTTGTAAGTTGTAATACATGAAGGCAAACAGCTCCATCACAGAGCGTATCACTTCCTGTATTTGCATTGATTAGAATTAAGTGCTCCCTTGATAATAAGCTTCCTTGATGATGTTGACAGCTTGTCATATATACACCACAATGATCTATTTGTTATTATTATTGTGCAGTTAAATCTAAATGCAGCCCGTCTCTGACTGAACAGAGTTAAATGAAGTGTAGCAGAAACCTGTCCTGTTAATCATCTAGCAGATTATCCAGTGACCCTAAACCAAGAAACCAAAGTCCTTAAACTGACATAATTTATTCAAATACTTTGTCAGACTGTATAAAAACTCAAACGACAGTTAGTGACATCAACTCCACCTGTGTTTAATAAAGCAGACAATATGCAAATGAAATGACTTACTGCACTGAATTTATTGGTCTTTTCCAAAAGTTTTAGCTTGTGACCATTTAACAAAACAAAAGCAGATTACAGACATCTATGAGCAGTTCAATCAATGAGTGATTCATAGATAATAGTTAAGATTAGATAAGATTAACCAATATTTCATGAAAAAACCCCACAAAGATCAGGGGAAAAAGCAAAAAGCATCTCTTATCATCATCTAGTCACCCTAAGATTTATATTACAAACCTAACCTCCAAGAGGCCTGTCAATAGACGTTAAATTAATTTTTAAAAAAAACTAGAAAAGATAATTTAATAAACTAGAAAAGACTTCATTTTCAGTTGAAACATTTGAAATAGCAGTTAAAATGCTAAAAAGTGCTCAAAGGAATTGAAGCTTCAGTTGAAGCTACAACACTGAAAGTTGTTTAAAATTGAGATTTACTGAATATTTTCTGAAAGATTTCTGCAGACGTTTTAGTATCTAACAAGTCTAAGAGTATGTTAGCAGCTCTGTGAGGCTGTACCTAGGCACAACACCATGCTAACATGCTCACAATGCTAGCCTGCTAATAGGGTGCAAAATAAAAAAAAATTCCATCGGCCAAACGGCTAATGAATGTTCAAATTTTACCAGCCACTCAATAGATTACCATTGTTTTTTGGCTGGTGAAGCAAATCTACCAGCCACTTGCATATTTTACCAGCATCTGGCTGGTGACGGTGCTAATTTTGTGCCCTGCCTGCTAACATTTGCTAATTAGCGGTAAACACAAAGTACAGCTGAGGCAGGATTTGCAGGTATAATAGATGAAAAATCAGAGAAAGTTATTTAAATCCATCCTCAGGAGAACATGAATGAACCAAATTCCATGACAATCCATCCAACAGTTGAGATATTTCACTCAAAACTACAAATATTGACTTCATGGTGGCGCTAGAGGAAAAGCCAGGGGGTCACCAAAGTCTGGACCACGTACCATATGTCTTTACCAAATTTTGTGCCAATCCATTCAGTAGAAACTGAGATATTATAGTCTGGAACAAAATGGTGGACCGACAGACAAACGACAGACATTGCACTCCGTAGAGCCATGCCGCTAGTAAAAAGCTAAAAATACGTCCCATAAATAAATAGTTAAAAAGTAATATTTCACCTGATTACTTAACCTGAGTGATGAGAATAAACATACTGGTGTCTGATGGTCCCTTCACACTGCAGCCTCTTCTGACTTTACAACATGCAAAACAGAATCAAACAGACGGACGGAAAACACACAAATCAAGTCAATGGACAGGCCTCAGATGCTGTCAAACGTCCTTCGTCCTGTCCTCATTACAACCTGCAGCCTTTATCATAATTTCCCAACAGTTCCAATTAGATCCAGGTCAAACTCTATTAAGGACGGGTTGGGAGTCAGTGTGGACCGAGTGCCAGATCCCTGCAGGGACGCTCATTTTTCCTCAAGTGCTGCACTCAAACACTCACTTCAACATCACTGTTATGAAGCATGAGAGGCGAGACGTGAGACGTGAACTTTAAACACGGACAGAGACGAACTGCTTCATCACCAGGATCTAGACGACACCGTGACTTTATGGCTGCGTACGTAGTTTCTACAGAGGTGTAGTGTTTGTGCCAGAGACAGACTGAGTTTTGACATCCTGATGTTAGCTTCAGGCACACCAGCTTTCACACCGCGATCAGTGAATTCACTTGTGGAGGCGAAGGAAATTACATTACATTCATTTGGCAGACAGTTTAGGACACAACTACTTATATTTTTCCCTAAATTCCTACACAAAAGAATCTGGTACAGTGAAGGGCTGAAACTAAATTTGATCATTTTCTCAACGAATCGATCGAATTTGGTCTATTAAACATCATTAAATAGAAAAAGCTGCCCAACGCATTTTCCCAGAGCCCAAAGTGATGATGTCTTCAAATTGCTTCTTTTGTCCGACCAACAGTCCAAAACCCAAAGACTCTTCATTTACTGTCAGAAAGGACAAAGAAAAGCAGCAAATCCTCACATTTAGGAAGCTGGAACCAGACGATGTTTGACATGTTTGCTTGAAAAATGACTGAAACGATTAATTGATTATCAAAATAGTTGACAAATGATTTTCTTTCTATCTAAATTAATCGACTAATCGTCGCAGCTCTATTACACATATGCAGTTTACTGCACCACCGACCAACAGCAAACCGCGCTGACAGTCCTGAGCTTTGAGGACACCGACAGCTGGAGAGTCAAAAACACAGGGAGCTATCACAGGAGCTGCATCTCCATCCAGTTTTATCTAACCCTGCTGTGATGGAGCAAAAACTGCTCCACTAAAGAGCTGAGTTGATGGTACGAATTAGAGTGTGGCTCGGACCACATGTTTCTGTCTGAACCCGACCCAAACCCGACGCAGTTAATGTAAGCTGAAGCAAATCGAAACGCCTCCATACCGGCAATTTCCCTGCATGGTTTTCGGTAGTTTTTTAAACTTCCCTGATGACACATTGTGTTTGACGTCCTCCATCCTTATCTAGGCTACATGAATATTTACCGTCTGTTTTGTCCGCAAACAGTCACTACGTCACCAAGCTTCCAGCACCACCTATATTTCAAGAGGTCACACGAATTAACTTTGCCATGCTGCTTTCTGCTCTGACTGAGAAAACAGAGCGAGCTGTCAGGCTCTGCTTTAAATCAGCGCTCAACAACAGAAAGCAGCAGGTAAACCAACAGACAGTTTAAACCAACAGACAGGTAAACCAAACGTTGTGACAAGTGGGTGATGATTTTCAGTTGTCTTTTTTCTTCTGTCCTGGCATATAAATTAATAGACCAAAGAGTGTGCTTATGGCTTGCCAGCTTCACACCAGCTCAGTGTCTGATTTAGGTGAAGTCAGGATGTAGAGACATCCAGCGAGCGAGCATAGCGGGGCTCAGACGGAGGATCGTGCAGTTTGCTGAAACTGACAACAGGAAACCAAACAAAAACCACTCTTCACAGACAGGCCGGCTTGGCAGGACTCACTGAAACTGCATTCTTGGACACCGAATTAATGTCATCAGAAAATACAACAAGTCTTGGCATCAGGGAATTACAGAACTTACCATTTCACCTGATAACTGCATGTCTCTCTTACTTGGTGACATTGTATTAAAGTTTATACGGACACATTTATTTCTAAAATGATCGTTTAATGGTGATTCTGAGCTGAAACAATTCATTCTTTAAGTCATTTACCAGGTAAGAATACTGAATATTTATTGATTCAAGTTTTTATAATAAAAATGTGTTGCTTCTCTCTCTTTTACGTAAGTGTAAATTTAAAAACCTTCCAGTATTCTGGGCTGTAGGCCAGCCAAAAGAAGCAAGAGAAATGCGTCAGTTTGAACTCTGTCAACCTGTGATGGGTGTTGGTCCTTATTTCTGAAGGCTATACGAAAGACATAATAATATTAGTTGCAGTTGTATTTACAGCCATTGTTCCAAACTCTTTCCCACGCTGTCACTCCTCAGGCAGAGATGCAATGAATTTAAGGTCACTGTTTACTTGCCTGCATTAAATGTTGATTTTAACTGTAAACTACAGAGAGAACCACAAACTTCATACGTGACTCCCAGACTAAAAGCTGACTCAGCAGTTAGTCTGTATGGAGTTAGATATCTGAGACTCCCAGAGAAACGTGAACAACGGTGAGCCGGGGGGGGGGTAAGGAACTTCCAATTACACAGCGAAGAAAGAAACACTTTTATACACAGAGAAGAGCTGCACGTTTAAATGTCCTCTCATCAAAACTGTCCCTTTTTCAAACCACAGACAGGACTGTTAACTACAGCCTACATTCATCTTAACACTAGTTTAAAGACGGCTGATTTCACTGACTGAATCTGCCTGTAGGTGAAGCTAATGTTAGCTCAGGTAGCTACAGAACAGAGCTGTCAACAGCATCATTTAATGGTCACCTAAAACCCACTATGTAATATCTTACTAAATGTGAGTAGTTCATTTTTCTACAAATTAACTACTCTGAAGTTGACCTTCACAGGTTTGACCTTGTGAGGTTGACTGCATCATTTAATCATGTAGATTCATTTCTATATACAGAAGAAATAAGGTAAGTTTGTAATAAAGCTTAGTGGATGTTTGATAGTCTGTAGACCAGGAAATCCTGGAGTTTAACTTATAGAAAAAAAAAAAAAAATCACAAAATTGGTGGAAAAAAGTGCAATTACATATTTTAAAATCACTGAGTTCTAGTTTGAGGACTGGTTGCACCGAGGTGATCTACTGGACCAACTCCAAAACAATTAGTCGTTTAGGCCCCAAATTATGTAAAAATTGAGCTCAGGTTTAAAAATACCAGAATTACCCTTTAAGGTTGGTACCTAATGCTTGGTTGTGTTGTTAACTTATTCTCTGAGAAGATATTCCCTGATTAAAATCATAATTTTGACAGAAGCCCGAATGTCATCCAGTTCAATGAAACACAGCCCTCATGCACACACTGATCACACCAGTGGTGGCTCGTCGTGGACAACAGACTCCGGTTCCAACGTTGCCCAGCCAACTACATTATTAGAATTAAGTTAAACTGAAGATGATGGTTGGCCTTCTGCCAAAATGGCTGTTAACAACGGGCTGGGCTATCTGCTGGTGTTCATTTCACTTCCTGACTGACCACATTCAGGGTCTGTGGCTAGAGCAGGAAGGACCTGAACCAACGCCTCGTTTATTAGCAGCTACCACGTGGAGATCAGCTAAGCTCTGCTCCAAATGGTCATGAGGTCGATGATCATGGCTTCTCACATGACGTCTGAGTTAAATGACGGCCACAGTGAAAAACTAGACTGAAGCAAAGAAGGTCAAAATACAACACAACCACTAAGAAAACAATCTTACTGAGATAGAAAATAACCTCTCAACATCCCAACGGCAGCTTCTATTATCTGAGGACATTTCAGTACTTGGTTTATTTACGGCATGAAGAAGCTACTGATAAACCATATTTAGTGTCAGTGTCTTTTAAGTACACTTTCCTGCCAAAAATATTCAGGTCAAACACATCTTCTGGAATTTTAGCCTCAAATTGTGTTTTCTCTGAAACTATAATGATAAAAATAATACAAAGCAAAGGTCACGGGTTAGGGAAGAGTAGTAGCAGACAGTTGTAGTATTACTAAAAATAGCAGCGGAACTACCAGCAGCAGCAGCAGCAGCACTATTGGTGGAAGTACAACAAGCACAAGTAGTAGTATTCTAGGTGACAGTAATAACAGTATAAGTACTGCTGAGTTTAATCAAATGTCTTATTAGAATCAGTTCATGTTCAGGGCTTCTTATTCAAAACTGGACTAGCAGGAATGGATTCTTAGTTTGACCAGCAGGATGAAGTATTGATCCTGAACCGTACTGCATCAGATCAGAGCTGAAGGTCTGTCTTATCCTGCTTCACAGAACAAATCGTTTCTTTACAAAACACTATGGGTAGAAAAGTATTGCATCGTGATCACAACAGTATCCAGGGCTCTGACTGTCATTTAGGTTTATTGCTGGCATGCCATATTATTTTGTTTCGATATATCTTGGAGTATTATTTTGGACACTGGGTGGCGGTCATGAGATGCACAGGGTTGTATACATAGGGGCACAGTTCTCACCAGACCAGCATCAGAGCAACACGCTACAACCTGCAGAATTGGAAAACCTTGGTACGTTCACCTCTTTGTACAAATACTTCAACAAACGACCAACTAAACTGCAAATAATAACTGGAAGATCTGTTGTATTGGGTCTCCTACCTGTGTGTTAATGGCAGCTGGAAAAAAGGACATTGGAAAAGTTGAAAACAAATGGGTTGATGATTAATGTGTCCACAAATCTGATGCAGAGCGTGAACAGCGACCTTTCTGTCTAGTTTATAGTAAAAGGGTCCAGGAGGATTGCAGGGAGGCACTGAGTGGATGTTAGCCGACACATAACGCTGGCTGCTGCGGCGGCGAGGCCATCTATCAGTGTGATCCGAGCAGAGTTCAGTGGAGAGAAGCAGCACAGTGTGAAAGAGAAACTGAGAGGATGCTGCTCTCCACAAATAGGTTATCATGAGGGAGGGGAGAGTCTGTTTAACTCCACCACCTTCATACCACTCAGACACACATCTGTCCTCCTCCTCCTCCTCCTCTTCCTCCTTCTCCCTTTGGCAGGTACACAACGAGAGCAAACACACCCCGCTCGGCCCAGCGCTCAGTCTTAAAAGGACACTTTTTTTTTTTTTTTTTTATGTGATTCATATCCTGAAAAACCACCTCAGATCCTGGTTGTGGTCTTATTACTCAGGATAAGCTGCTTATAGGTGTCTTTGTGTCCTACTCATCAGGAATAAACAGCATGTCAGTCAGCACGGCAACACACCAATAAAACCTGCAATCATCTGCTTTACACTGAACTCTGAAGACTTTTATAGCATTCTTCACCGTACAGCTCAGTCATAAAGATAAAACCACTGTCATCTGGACGTATTTTCACTATCATTAGTAACCACGCAGCTTATTACACTCCACTATCTGACTTCTGTTAATGGCTCTGACCTCCATGGGGACGCTGAGTGGTGTTTTCTTGCATTATTTAGTATAAGATGTCAAAACAATTCCAAATGCACATTACACTACAAGCTATCAAACCCAACAGTGACTTTTTACAGAACAGTCAAAAACCTTTCAAAACTAAAACATTCAGTTTGACATAAATAAGAGAAAAGTTCACATTTGAGCAGCTGAAATCATCCAATGTTTGAAATGTTTACTTGATAAAACAAATTATGATATTTGTAGTGCTGACTCATCGTTTCAGCACTACAAATATTATTACCTGAAATATTTCAGAACTGTTTTAGGAAATGTTTTATAGCAACAGGGTGGTCAAAACTGAAACTGTGTATAACCACAGTTATGGTTATAACTGTGTATAACCATATTTGTCCTCAAACAGCCACTGAGGCACCTGAGGAACCAATCTCACGCAGGGAAAATAAGTCCATAACGTTTCGTGTGCTTTATTTTACCATTTCAGCAAACAAACAAAGAACAACAGCGTCTGCAGCCTCTCTTGTCCTGGTGAAAAACCACGAACCCTCCCCGGTGCCTGCTGGTCCTGTACCTGCCTACGCATGTATGAAGTGCCCGGTAACTTCAAAACAAAAGCTTTAACAAGTGCCCAAATTAACTAAAATAATGATACTAATGTTGTAATCAAACTAATTCAGCCGTATTCTTCAAACTGAACAGCAACAAAATAAATAAATGTTTCATTATTAAATATTACAAAACAATGAATAGCTCCAACAATATTATTTCATCATCTGATCCCAATATGATTCTACTAAATGATCAGGAGTTTGTTTAAACCTTTTAACCCAAACATTCAAAGGCTCCACGTAAAGACAGAGCAACAGAAAATGAACTGGCAACTATTTTGATAATTGATTAATCGTTTAAGTTACTTTTGAAGCACAAAATGCTAAAAGTTCTCTTCTTCCTGCCTCTAAACTGTGAGGACTCTGCTCTCCTCTGGCCTTTGTGATAGTGAACTGAACATCTTTGTTGGTTGAACAAAACTGTACTTTTGATCAATACTTTTGATCAACCTGGGCTTTAGTAAATGATGTGGCAGATTAACCGGTAATAAAAATAATCGTTAGTTGCAGCCCTAAGCAAAAGCAAAGACTACGGTTTTCTCAATATACTCTAAGTTCAACCTTCTCCTCAGGATGACCATCGACATATCGCAGAAAAAGCTAGCAAATATTCACTAGGCTTTATATTGATAAATCAATCACACAGTTAGTTAATTTAAATTAGTTCTAAAAACATCTAAACTAAATTTTGTGACACACAGCAACAGCTGTGATGTCCCGATCAAGTTTTTTGTCCCAGATCCCGATCCGAGTCCTTTAATATTGATTATCTGCCGATACAGAGTCTGATCTGAAACTTATATTTATCTAAATGTTGATTAAATATTATCTGACACGCTGAAATAACTGCTTCAACATACTAAATTCAGCACACCCTATTTTTCACAAGCTGCTAGATCCAAATACTGAATCATTTCATTTATAAACTTAAATTACTGATAAGATGAATGAAAGTTTAACTGGGAGAATGCGACTCCTGAAATTGATGCCATCAAGTTATTCATGTATTGATTAGTGACAGCTGATGTGAGCTGCTGCCAGAGACGTTTGTCATTTTAACCGGTGAAAGTGACGGTCAGTGTGGGCCACACAGGAGAAGCTGCTAGCTGGATGTTGTCTACACTGAGCTTTGCTAATAAAAGAGGAGAGAAAACAGATCCAGGACATCGGTACGTCTCTGGTTTGTTGGTTTGGCTGGTTGATGTGAAATGCATGCTGGGTAACTCGTCCAAGTTCACACACAAGTTAACTCCCAAAGCATCCCTGATAAAATGAGCATAACCAGAACAATTCAGGCAATTTGGAGCGATCTTGTCAAAATGTGGACTTGGGGCAGAACTGAGGCTGTTTACAGGAGGAACACAAGTACACAGAGTGAGAAAGGCCCAGCGTCTCCTCCCTGCTGGTTATAATGGAGTGTATTACTGTAAAGAGGAGTCGTCACAGTGACCGCTCGCCGGCTCTGCTGCTCGGTGGGTAAATATCACAGCTGGGTGGTCAGTCAGTCAGTGTAAGACGTGAAGGGAATCTGTTCTTCCTCATGACGCCTGACAGAAAAACAGGCTGCTTCATGAAACAGGAAGCAGCTCGTCTTTTCTCGGCTGAAAGTCAGGAGGAGTTTCTAACAGTGGTCAACATGTGAATGGAGATGTTTTCATTGAGCACATGAAGTATAAATAAACAGACTGCAGTCTTCAAAGGAGAAAGGTGATGAGTCAGGTTTATCTTTAAATTTACAGTAGCAACAATGTTCAGTTTGGTGTCTGAAGGCGTGAACAACACGGCAGCTCTCTCAGGTTGAACACAGTTAATAATAGGGTCACAACCTGATCTGTGTCTGTAGAGCCTTACCACCTCAACGGTCTATATTTGATCAACCTATCAGTGTTTTATTTCAGAGCCTTCAGTGTTAGAGAGTTTGTTATAACACCAGCTCAGCCCTCAAACTCACTCACTAAACTCTGAGGTTAATGAATATCTCACCAAATCTTTAATCTCTCATCACCCCCTTTTTTTAAAGCAATGAACAATGCACCGATACCCGGTCTGCTTAATCAGGTCAGTATAAGGGCTGATACCGGTCAGGCGGATCAGATTGGTGCATCTCAATTTTACACCTTATTGTTCACCAGCTACTTGATCCAAACACTGGACGGTGTCCTGATTCAGGGGACAGGCCACATCGCTGCAGCCACAGAGTACACATAAGTAGGCTACACCAGTTTCAGCGTGTCAGATTAAGATTTAAATATCAAACAGATCTCAACTGAATATTAAAGTTATTTAAGGTAAAGTTAGCTCACAAATATTGAAAGTTGAACCGGACTGGCTTGTACACATCTGGAGGGCACTTTACCATCTTATCCTGAGCACATCATTACTGTTCAGTATTTAATCTTCTCTAGCCTACTAACTACTTTTTATTTATGGAGAGCTTTTCTAGGTGTTCAAAGAAATTAGGTACCGTAAGTAAAATAAAACCTAGAAGACTAAAACAGCGCAGATTAGTAGAGAAGAGCATCTTAATCTTTGTGTCATGTCATATGATTTTAGGTGGTGTTATTTCATGCTATTATTTTACAGTGCTATGTAGCTAACTGTATGAAATGAGCTACACACACACACACACACACAAAAATGGGAAGAAAACAATAAGCCAAGTCAAATTCACCTGCAATCAGTGAACTGATTTGAACTGTTTAGACAAATTTATTGATACTATTAGAAGCCCACTGAGAATCTATAACCTTCACTACAACGGCATCATGTCAACCAGCACCTCACTTCACCACCTGCAGCATCAGACACACACACCCACACACACACACACACACACACACACACACACACACCCCCACACACAGGCTACAGGGGACGGACGGACACACACACACACACAGGCTACAGGGGACGGACGGACACACACACACAGGCTACAGGGGATGGACGGACACACACACACACACACAGGCTACAGGGATCTGGACGGGGACACACACACACCACAATACCACACAGGCCAATAGGGACGGACACACACACACACACACACACACACACACCCACACCCACACACAGGCTACAGGGATGGACGGACACACACACACCCCCACACACACAAGCACACACACACACACACACACACACACCCACCCACACACAGGCTACAGGGGACGGACGGACACGGACACACACACACACACACACACACACACACACACACAGGCTACAGGGGACGGACGGGGACACACAGGCTACAGGACGTTTATGTTCATGTTAGCCACGGCTAGCTAGCTTGCTACCACCGCCGCCGGCTAGCTAACAGCTTCGATACGACACAACAAGGACGAGCAGTGGAAGTGACAGAGACTGGAAATTAAAACACATCCAACAACGACAACAGCAAAAATCCCGCTGCCCACTGCTCGTCCACCGACATGTCAACAAACAGCAAAGTCAGTCACGGACTCCCTAGCTAGCATTAGCGTCCCCCGGTGACAGCAGCAGTAGCAGCAGGCTAACAGCAGATCACAGAGATCCACTCCGGGAGGTAAACTAACCAAACAAACCTGCCGCCGAGCTCCCACCGCGGCGGGTTGTCTAACTCCGGAGGTCTCGGTGTTGAAAAATATGTTTGTTTCATGAGCAGCGAGGTGGATTCTGTCTTTTAACGAGTCGTCATTCTAAAAAGGAAGTCAATAATTGTTAAACTTACCAACAGCTCCCGTTTCTTCAGCATCTTCCGTGAAATCCCACCGCGGTGCGTTGATGGAATAGAGTCCACCATGTCAGGTTCACTGACCGAAGGCAGAGTGCAGAACGCTTCCGGATACAGTTTCAAATTAAAAGCAGTTTGCGTACGCAGGGGTGAGACGGGAATTATCGTTATTTTCTAAAGCATTTATGTCTTTACTGAAAGAACAGTAACAGCACAAAACAACCAAACAATGATTGGATGGATTCTATTAATCCTGAAAGCACGAGCCTGAATTTATAGAACAGCCAATAGGAACGCCCTCTCTCTGAAATGACCTGTGATTGGCCAAAGTCTCCCTAAAGCCCGAAAACTGAGCCAAGAGGAGGTGCATGCTCAAAGGTTATTATGGAGGTTTTGCCCAGTGAAGCCAAAAAAATGACTGCCAACCCCACCTTTAAGTTAGCTGTTCAACTACATATTCTGTAATTTAAATGGTGCAGTTGCTGCTGAAATCAGTCAGTCTGTGTTGTTTAATTTCCCGACATAAATAAGAGTCTGGTAGAGAAATACTGAATCCTTTGTTCGTCTATTGTGTTGGTCTAAAATAAATCACTGATTTCTACAAATGTTACATTAGAAATGCAAAAATCAAATGTACAAATGTAAAATAAATACATTTAGGGCTGTAAATATGACAGTTCGACTTCAGACGAAGCAGGAAGCACCCAAACCCAGGGGGAAAGGATAGAGATGGTGGATTCCTACAAGTTCCTGGGAGTACACTTGAACAATAAACTGGACTGGTCGGACAACACCGAGGCTCTCTACAGGAGTACACTGTTCTTTCTGAGGAGGCTCAGGTCCTGAATCAGTTTAGACTACCTCTTTTGCAATAATTCACTATTATTTGTACATTTTCACAATTTCTTTTTTTTAATTTTTTTTATTGCTGTTTGGATTTCTATTGCTATTCTCTTGTATATTGTGCCAATTTTGATGTGTGTTATGTTACGTGTGGTAAGCTGTGTAATGTTGCTGCATCACCTGCGCACCTGAGGGCATAGGCAGGTAATCAGTCACGTAGTCTGGATAGGGGAGTCACAGGTGAACTAGGAACGAAGAAAGCCACACAGTTTTTCAACCGTGTGTGTGTGTGCTGCTTTTTGGTTTTGCTCGTTTGTATATTTTCATTCAGTGCACCGGGCTTTTTGTAGGTGTTTTCAAGATCGTGTAAATAAAAGATCAGACGCACTTTCCATGGCAGACCTCATTTTTTTGCACCACCACGCGCTTTTATTACTTCAAATTCCCTCAAGTGGCATTTTTTATTTGTTCAATTGCCACTAGGCCTACATTTGTTTATTTATCTGCCCTTCTCTTCGACTTGCTGCTAACTTTATCTCGTCTTATCTTGTTTTCCCAGGTTAAGAATGGGTTTGGTCTTCTGACAGCTGTTGCCGTACATACACATGGAGTTCTAAACAGTCACGTTTTAAATTACATTTCTAGGCTTTTAATTTGAAAGCTGAACCGTCTAACTTCCTGTTGAGTTCCGGCTCACTTAACGGAGTGTCCAGACGGACGGCGGCTCTCGCGTGGGGTGCCAGAAAGTTCCTTTGGCTTCAAACAAAGATCGTGTCTGAAGAACGAGATGACTTACTCGTGACTTAAACGCGACAACGTCCGGTCAGCAGTCAGCCAGACTGACACTGATTTTTCAGCGCCATTGACGCATAAGACACATTTATTAATTCAATTAACATTTTCAATCCAACGATTTATAAAAACGAATAAATTCACCCTAAAATGTATCAGTAATTAGTTATATATTTTTTATAGAATATTATCATCACACATTATTTTAAATTGAATGTATAATAAATAAAAATGTGAATAGATTTCAATATAATTTTATGAATTCCTTTTAATTTTTATTAGGCTCTTTGTTGTTGCATTTACTATGTATCATCCTAAAATATACAGTTTCATAATTTCCGTTTTTCTAGCTTTGCTCTTTAAAGTTTCCATTTCATTCTCACTTTAATTTAAATGTGCCTCTAATGATGCTGCAGCTCTTCAGGTAGATCAGGTGTGTAGCTCTTTAGGTCACTAAGGTTCTTTCTTCAGCAGCCACATATTAAACTAAATCCTTTGTAAGGGTGTTATTATATGTGGAAAAAGACTCTTTGCTGTCTTTCTACTGGGGACATGTCAAATCGCCCCCTCACAGATCCTGTCTGTGGACAGCTACTTCTCAGACATCCACGACCATGAGTACGATAAGAGCCTGGGCAGCACCCGCTTCTTCAAGGTGGCCCGGGCCAAACACCGGGAGGGCCTGGTGGTGGTCAAAGTCTTCGCCATCCAGGACCCTTCGCTGCCTCTGACCAGCTACAAACAGGAGCTGGAGGAGCTGAAGATCCGACTGCACTCCTGCCAGAACTGCCTGCCCTTCCAGAAAACCTCCCTGACGGAGAAAGCCGCCATCTTGTTCCGTCAGTACGTCCGGGACAACCTGTACGACCGCATCAGTACCCGGCCCTTCCTCAACAACGTGGAGAAGCGGTGGCTGGCCTTCCAGATCCTCAACGCCGTCGACCAGGCGCACAAAGCTGGCGTCCGCCACGGCGACATCAAGACGGAGAACGTGATGGTGACCAGCTGGAACTGGGTGCTGCTCACCGACTTCGCCAGCTTCAAGCCCACCTACCTGCCGGAGGACAACCCCGCCGACTTCAACTACTTCTTCGACACGTCCAGGCGGAGAACGTGCTACATCGCACCAGAGAGGTTCGTGGATGGAAGCATGTTCACCACAGAGAGCGACCAGAATACGCCGCTGGTGGACCTGACCAATAACAACCAGAGGAGCAGAGGGGAACTCAAACAGGCCATGGACATCTTCTCTGCAGGTAGAGACACACGGAGACAAAACAAACACCTGAAGCACAGCCCCTAAAAATGTTCTGCATCAGGGTCAAAGCATAAGTCATTTCATATTTTCCAAAGCATCTATCAGATAATCATCATCAGCACTGTGATTGGCTGAGTGTTGTTGGCCTGACATGGCACTGTGACCTATTTTGACCCATTTCTACTGCAGCTGCACAGAAGTTGATTTAAAGCTGAGGAACCACACTAAGAAGGTTCTAAATAATATGCAATAAAAGGCTGCAAATAATCTCTCACAATGCACATTAAACTACTAAACATTCAGTTGAGTGACAAATTTCCAGCAGACTTATTTTAGTAATTTTACTTATATTATTTATCTAAAACTGACTCAAATCTAATAGTAAATCATTAAATAAAAAATAAAATCTCATACTATAGATGCAAAATGTCTTACATTTTTGTGTTTGAATGACAAACACCAGCATATAACTTTTAGTTAAATCAATTTTAATGTATAACCTATTTTATCATGCAAATTAAATTGTGGATAGTTTTTCACTAAATTATATGTTTTCATTTAAAATCAAAATAAACAAGTATCACAACAGTTACTTAGATACACAAACCTGTAGATCCTGGGTGAATTATCCAATCACAGCACCATAAAATCTGGGTCAACTGGTAAATGAAGCACCTTGAGAATTATAATAAAATCAACATTTTCTTATTGGTGCTTCTAAGAAAAGAAGTCACTTGTATCTGAAAATGAGTTCATGTTTCGAGTTCAACTTGAAAAGTCTCAATCCAACAAACTGTGAATAAGCTGCACTTTTGCAGGTTTGGTCTTAAAAATCCAGACTTGTGTCAAATAAATCAATCTAACTCAGTTATCTACGTGTGAAGAAGAAGGTCCAGGTGTCGCAGTGTCCTTAAACTCACTAACAGGAGGAGTTTCACTGTTAATGTATCTAAAACATGACTTGCTTTGTAACATAAACTATAAATGTATTTAATGGTATTGTATTTAAAGGCCTACAACATGAAAACCAACACAGTGTGTATATTTCAGTTGTAACGCAGGCTGTCTTTGTGCTTTCAGGCTGTGTGATCGCCGAGCTGTTCACAGAGGGCGTCCCTCTCTTCGATCTGTCCCAGCTGCTGGCGTATCGTAAAGGACTCTTCCAGACAGAGCAGGTCCTCATGAAGATCGAGGACCGGAGCATCCGGGAGCTGGTAATGATCCCTGTCGGCTGCTTGGCTGTCAGTTTTATTTATAAAGTGCACAGTTGTGTTGTATGAGAGGGATTAACAGTGCCCCTTTTTCACAAAAATATATGTTCAGAAAGATAAACAACACAAACATCATTACAGAGGAAAACACTGCTCAGTCTGTCCTCGACCAGACAAGTTCATATCTGGATAAAATGTCATTTTATATCACAATATACTGTATATCATGATTACAGCCTCATCAATTCTGGATATTTAACACACAGAGCAACATTTGATCTGATAAAGATATGTTGGCTGATGAAGAACCCTTTTAAATGTGCTTCTTAAAGAATAGTGACCCAGGTGTGTGCTGTTAAACTTAGCAGCGCTCTCTGGTGGACAGTCTCTGTAATTATCTTTGACATTTCTTCTTCTTGATCAGTCAACAGATACCAAATCTGTGATATGCTAAAATCAGCTGATAATATCCACCTGGCTGATTTAAAGGTCAGACTCTAATCATGATTTAGTCTGAAAATTCAACTGGGAACCTAAAATAAACAGATGGTAATGTCAGTTTTTGGCTAATCAGTGAATCACTTTGGCACTTCTTTTTGTTGATGCAAAAATTCTCTAAATCTAATATTGCCATAAAACAGCCCCACTTTTTGATTTACACTGTGGCTTACAGTGGTCTGATACAAAGAGATATTAAAGAGATAGATATCTCAGTATATTTCATCACATTCCCAGTTATTCTGCTCCACATTCATCAGGAGAAGCAGAATATCTGCTCATAACAACAAACCTATTTCACATTTTGGCTCGTCACAGCAGGAAAAGCTCAGCTGTAATTAATAACATTAAAAAGCTGGGGTGCTGCTATTACTGGCTCACTGTCATGGCTAAACCATCGCTAACGAAATTAGTTCCATCCGTGCTTTTCCTGCCATGGCAAGTCAAAATGTCTGCCAGTGTAACAAACATATCTTGCCTTCTGACAGTAGTTCAGTGTTCTGCATGAGATGTTCTCCCTCTCTCTCTCTCAGGTGGCTCAGATGGTGCAGAGAGAGCCAGAGAAGCGTCTGACAGCAGAGGAGTATCTGAAGCAGCAGAGAGGGAAAGCCTTCCCTGACATCTTCTACACCTTCCTGCAGCCGTACATGGCTCAGTTCGCCAAAGAGACCTTCCAGTCTGCAGATGAGCGAGTGCTCGTCATCCGCAAAGACCTCGACAACATCCTGCACAACCTGCGAGGAGGTGAGAGGGAGCATACCTGAAACCTTCTGATGGTTACACAGTGAAAAACCTTCTCTTCAGTGTGTGTTTGCTGTTTCCCCTGCAGGCTCTTCTTCTTCCTCTTCGTCTCAGGAAATCAGCGATGGCGTGCTGAGCTCCAGGGAGGAGCAGGGCCTCATCGTGCTGGTGTCCGTCATCACCTCCTGCCTGCAGACGCTGCACTCCTGCGACTCCAAGCTGGCAGCGTTGGAGCTCATCCTCCACCTGGCTCCGCGGCTCGGCGTCGACATCCTGCTCGACCGCATCACGCCGTACCTGCTGCACTTCTGCAACGACCCCGTGCCTCGTGTGCGCGCTCAGGCCGTGCGCACTCTGACCAAAGTGCTGGCGCTGGTGAAGGAGGTGCCGAGGAACGACGTCAACATCTACCCAGAGTACATCCTGCCAGGCATCGCCCACCTCGCCCAGGACGACGCCACCATCGTCAGGCTGGCGTACGCAGGTCAGGGGATAAACTGTTTACTCACACCCACAGAAATGCATTTTACATTCTGGTGAAGAGCTCAACATTTACAAAAATACCAACTACATCGGGCATTTGTTGGAATGGTGCAGCCATAGGCGTATATATCAGACAATAAGTAACAAGAAATGAAACAAAAAGGAGATAGATGTTAATTTATAAACCATGTCTCCTTTACATAGTTTGTTCATCAGAGTTAAAAAACGATAAAAATATTACGTGTTAAGTGTTTATGTAAAAAGCTGATATATCAGATTTTTGGTATCTGCCTCCAGAAGTCGTACCGGTCAGGATGTAATCTGGAACAAGTTGTTTTGGCCTTTTGTCTTTATTCTTGTCTCTCTGGTGATGTTTAGAGAACATAGCTCATCTGGCAGAGAGCGCGCTGCGTTTCCTGGAGCTGGTTCAGGAAAACAACGTGAACACGGAGCAGGACCTGAGCGGCGAGGACACAGAGGAAATACTGCACCCCAACGAAAACTACGACTCAGGTGCAGAAACACACACACATGAGCCGACACTCCCGCTGTAGTTGTTTAAAGGTGTTTAACCCGCTGTGTGTTTCATGTTCAGAGCTGCAGGCGCTGCACGAGATGGTGCAGCAGAAGGTGGTGACGTTGCTGAGCGACTCGGAGAACATCGTCAAACAGTCGCTGATGGAGAACGGGATCACGCGCCTCTGCGTCTTCTTCGGCCGGCAGAAAGCCAACGACGTGCTGCTGTCTCACATGATCACCTTCCTCAACGACAAGAATGACTGGCATCTGCGAGGAGCCTTCTTCGACAGCATCGTGGGTGAGCAGACCTCACAAAATACATCTGACATCTGACAGGAAGTGTTATATTTATCACTGCAGATATTTAAAGCAGCTATAAACCATATTTTTTAGAATAACAATGTATGAAATGACAATATGAAAGGCGTCTCTGGTAGTGATGAAGCTACAGAGAGTTATCGGCTCTATGGAGCTTCATAGTAACTTTCAGCTCCTTGTTTTTCTGTCCTGGTTCCCTCTCAGCTTCAGTAAAAAGCCACCTGTCCACTACCTGCTCAGCAGCAAACAGCAGACAGACTCAGTTAGAGATCAGCTGGTGAAAACAGTGGAGCATTTAGCAGCTAAAAAGCCAGATATTTCCCTCAAACACAGAGCTGACAGAGAGGGAGGACTGGACTGAGATTCATCAGGTGACGCAAACACGAGTGAAGGTGGAGGTGGAAATAAACAGCTGTTTGATCACGATCAAGTTCAACACATCAACTTAAAATGTGATGATATGTTAATGTTGTTTGTTTCTTGTTTCAGTTATTGCAGGTTTAAGATATCAAAGCTTCAAAATGATGAAACATGATGTTTGTTCATTGAACATCCCTTCTCTACCTGTTCTTGTTCTGTCAGATAGAAATACATTAAATATCAAAATGCTTTTACTTTTTTATTGATACAAGCTCTATGTGAGGCAGACTGCCACTGTCAGGACTGTCAGGACTGTGTGTGACATGTCTCTGGGATCTAGAAGCCCAGGAGCTGGTTTCAAGGCAAAGCAGCTCTATTCATACAGAACCATTCAGACACAAGGCAATTCAAAGTGCTTTAGAGGGGCATAAAAAACATAAAACATAAGACGTTTAAGAAAACATTAAAATTGCATTTAAAAGACAATAAAAACAAAAAGCAAAGCAAGCCAATAAATAGTTACAGATTAAAAAGAAGTTATGTATCTATTTGATTGTAAAGCTGCAGTAAACAATAATGTTTTAATATGTTTTCAGCACTAAAATGCCTCTGGATTGACAAACTCGGGACTCTTGGAGTTAGGACTGCCACTGCCAGTATTTTAAGTTTTTGTTCTGACAGGTGGGAGTTTCTCTGAACTCCTTGTGGATGAAAAGTTCCTTCTAGCAGAATCACTTTTTGTCTCCTCAGATAATGAAAGTAAGAATTAGCTTGTCCAACAGGTAAAGTAGAGTTTGTGTTGCTGTGCTGAAGGTGTTGCAGCGTACGTCGGCTGGCAGAGCTCCTCCATCCTGAAGCCCCTCCTCCAGCAGGGTCTGAGCGACACAGAGGAGTTTGTCATCTACAAAGCTCTGAACGCTCTCACCTGCATGTGCCAGCTGGGCCTGCTGCAGAAACCTCATATCTACGAGTTCGTCAGTGACATTGGTAAGATCAGCGTGACAAACACACATCCCACTGGGGTTATTATATCTACCAGCCGTGTAACCCTGGAGATGACTGTCAGTCTGTCTGTCTGTCTGACAGTCTGTCAGACTGACAGACTGTCAGTCTGACAGACTGACAGTCTGTCAGTCTGTCAGACTGACTGACAGTCTGTCTGTCTGTCTGACAGACTGACTGACTGACAGTCTGTCTGTCTGTCAGTCAGTCTGTCAGTCTGTCTGTCTGTCTGACAGACTGACTGACTGACAGTCTGTCTGTCTGTCAGTCAGTCTGTCAGTCTGTCAGTCAGTCTGTCAGTCTGTCAGTCTGTCAGTCAGTCTGTCAGTCTGTCTGTCAGTCAGTCAGTCTGTCAGTCTGTGATGGATTGATTCATGTTCCAGATGAATCCTAATGACTCTGATGATTCCCTCCTTTTCTTTTAGCGCCACCAGCAGGTCAAAATGTCCACTTGTCCAACGTCTCAGCTCATGTCAAAATAAAACTCTAAAACTAATCACTCAAACAAACTATTACATTTGAAACATTAGCTTGTTAACACGCCTACACTTTGCATTTGCAACTAATGATTATTTTTAACATCAATGATTGAGCAGTTTGCTGAGATTTAAAACAGAAAAGCAGCAAATGTTCATGTTGGATTTACATATTTTGTCCTTAATAATAATAATAATTGACTTAAACAGTTGATTGATTATCAAAACTGTTGCCCATTAATTTTCTGTTTTGAGTAACTGTTTTAGCACTACATTTAACATTTAGCATGGTTATTGTTTTAGCATGCTAACATTAACTTACTAACCATAACCAGGCCGTTGCCACCACTGATGGCACTGAGGTCGTTTGACTCTCTGAGTCACGTACTCAGTCTTTCTCCACCAGTTTATTCCTGGCCATGTGGCATTCAGACTTTTTTAGTGGAGATTTAAAATTTGCACAAATTATGTAAGTTTCTGGTGAAGTTGGACTCGTGATCCCACAGTCTGTGGCTCTGACCAGTGAAATATCAGGTACACCTGGACTGTGTATTTCTGTATAATCTGTTAGAACCGACACCTGTCATATTCTCTCATAATAAAGTCGTTTTTATCCTTCATGAAATGACCAGTAGTTACCTTCAGAGTGTGTGCTTTCACTGAACTGGATTGTATAATTTGTCCTCTCTGGCTCGCCGTAGCTCCGTTCCTGTGTCACCCCAACCTGTGGATCCGGTACGGGGCGGTGGGCTTCATCACCGTCATCGCACAGCACCTCAACGTGGCTGACGTCTACTGCAAACTGATGCCCCACCTCAACCCCTTCATCACCCAGCCCATCATCCAGGTGAGTCCTCATCATCCTCACACGTCTTCCATCGTCTTTCATTTGTGTCTGATCTGACCTCCTTCATCCTCCTCCTCCTCCTACTCCTCCTCCTCAGATCGATAAGGAGCTGGTCCTGCTGAGTGTCCTGAAGGAGCCGGTCAGTCGCTCCATCTTCGACTACGCCCTGCGCTCCAAAGACATCGCCAGCCTCTTCCGCCACCTGCTGCTGCGGCAGAAGAAGCGAGCAGGATCTATCCCAGAATGCCCCACTCCTGAGGACCCGGCCATCGCACAGCTCCTCAAGAAGCTGCTCTCACAGGTGAGAACAGCTCTGCTGGTGCCAGTCGCAGCTTATTTATGACATATTATGGGTTTTTAATTCGGGGAATGAGGTGAATTTTCTGGGAAAGTTGTGAAGCAAGAGTGAATTTTACTGGAATACAGCCGAATGATTCACGTTCCATTCGATGGTTTTGGGTCATTTTTAAGTCGAAGAACAGTCAGCCTGCTGAGAAGCTTGTTGGACTTTTCACATGTTTGCACTCATGTTATTATCAGATTGTGTTTCTGTAATCAGTGAAGTGACTGATGGGCCCGCGGTGCTGCTGCAGTCTGCTCATGAACTCCTCTCATTAATAATTGTTAAAATAAATAAATTATTATTGTTCCAACATTTCCGTGAATCTGCTGACAGATGCAAAACACTTATCAGTGTATAAATATAATCTCTATTCAGTGCAGTTAATCAGCAGCAAAGAAAAGGCAACTTTATTTATATAGAACATTACAGAGTACAAGAAACACATGATAAAAAAACAATAAAATAAACTAACAAATACATTTGATTTAAAAGGAAATGAATTCAAAGCAACAGGTAAGTCTTTAGCTTGGATTTGGAAGTAGTCTCAGCTCTTCTGGGTCAGGAGATCCAGCCGTTGCAACAGAATTTTATGTGCTGAGCTTTTTTGGGTTCTTGTTGAGTGTAAAAGACCATAAAGGGTCAGAGAACATGTGGCAGCGTTTTGCAACAGAATTTAAAATTCATGTTTTGACAGTCGGGATGAAAAAATAATGGCATTCATTCCGAGTTCTCACAGCAGTATGTTTGAAATCTTTTTGTTTAATCATGCAGTGTTTCTGGCTGAGCTCGATTGATGACGGATCTCTTCACTTCTCGAGAGAAACAACCAAAATAACACACTTCCTGTTTCCCTAACTTTCAAATTAAGTTGTAGTTGGACAAAAGCCAACTGGGATGTCTGACATTACCACGGGTAGCCCATTATAGGACCCTTACACTAAATAAACAACAACTTTAAAAAGTAAAGGGTCGGTTCTCCCAAATCATTTTCTGAAACGTTCTCATTTCACATCGTTCTGTTTGTCATTCAGAGCATTTATTCAGTAGAAACTAAAAATTCAAAATAAAATACATCATGAAACATGTTTTTTAGGATTTCCAGTGAACTGAACCTTTGTTTTTGTTTGTTGCAGTTTTATATTTATTTGACAGTTTACAGAAAGACTAACAGTTATATGGTATCCATCTTGGACATGTTAGATCATGATTCTGCTGACCTCCAGCGGTGTCACTTCTCACCGGGCTGCACTGATGAAGACGAGTACTCACGGTGTGTTCAGTGATGATCAGCAACAGACCTTTAACTCGAGGGGGCCGTGAAACTCTGCGTTTTAGCCTGTTGTTCAAGTTATCGTCCACATTCACAGATTCCTCCCGCTGTGCTTTGAACTGTTTTGGTGTTGTGAGCTCCCTGAAACGGCTCCATGTGGCCGGATGACAGGAAGCGTGTGGGCGGGAGTGCGTGTCTCTGTGTGTGTGTGTGTGTGTGTGTGTGTGTGTGTGTGTGTGTGTGCCTCCATGCTGTTTTGATTCATCCTGTTCGTCATCAGGTCGCTGTAAAGAACAGACCTCAGAGCAGCAAACAGCATCTGCTCTGAAATATTTTGTTCACGTTATTTGCTCTTTATTTAACCTGGATATATTTCCCAATGTCCTCAAATCTCCAGATTATTTCCAGACTCTCTGTTGATGTTTAAAATTCAACTGTGTTAAGTAAAAAAAAACTGTAAGGAAATATGTGGATTTGTTGGACTGTTGGGCACTTTTTAACAACATTTCTGAGGGGGTCCAGCTCTAAATGCTCGTCTACTTCACCTGCAACCCGGACTCGTCTACGTGGATCCTGGCCTTTACCAAGAGCACCTCTGAGTGTCATCAGATCTGAACAAGAGAGGGAAATATTCATTCACTTCCAAAGAAACTCCTGCTGTTAGATGTTTTCCACTCATAAGAGGGAGGTAACGGAGGAGGAACACTCATCCCGATCATCCAGACCACAACGTTATGTCTGTTTTTTAAAATTGAAAATACTTGTTAAAAACATGCAGACACTGACTCAGACTCCCACAGACATTTTTCCTCAGCATCACTTTGATCAAATGAAGGTCCGCGGTCTCTGAAGAACCTTTAGGGAGTTCTTCAGAATTAAACCAGCAGGGCCAGAACATTTCTGTAGAACGTCTGTAACAAGATTCATAAACCCTGCAGGCACGGAGACAAAACTCTGAATAATAACTCTTTTCTGAAGCCTGCAGGGACATTTTATCTGGAACTGCTATGATGAACACTGCTGATACCATGTTTCACAAACACATGCTGGCTTAAAAAGTTTAAACTGAGTCCAGATGAAACAGAGTTACTCTCACTGGCAGCAGAGCTTTCAGAGGAAGGTTAGTAGTTTTTGTAAACGCTCCATCTGGAAAGCAGAGCGGCTCACAGGCAGCCAGAGTCAGTGTGTGGAGTCTTTTAGTCTTAATGTTCTGAGGAAAAACCACATTTCTGTGAAACATTGTGAAACCACGCAAACAGCTTTCACAGACCCCAGACCTGGACCATGTCTGTGTGATCTTTGTTCAGAAATATCAGCTTTATTTACACATGGAGCTCAGATTAAATTTATCTACACAGTTGAAACAAATTGGGTATTTTTTTCTGCACAGAGGTCAAACACGGGGAACAATTGCGAAGTTCTCCGTTTCGTTCTCTTGCGGTAACTGCAAGTGTGTTTTTTGACTTCACTTCCCAGAGATCCAAACGGCGTTGCTGACGGTCCCTTTGCTTTTTTGACAGTTTGCCTTCATCTAAACGTCCAATTTATTTCTTTTTCTTTTTCTTTGCACTTTGTCGTCTATCTTTTCTTTGTTTGTTCGGCTATAGTAACCGTTTATACTCGCAACGCTAGCAGAGACCAGACAAACCAGTGCACCGCCTCACACACAGGTGAGTTGAAGAGCGAGTGTGTTGTGTTAGCTCCGCCTACCCTCTCTGGCCGACCACTGCTGGGTGATGGAAAACGCGTCACTAACTGCGCCGCTTTTTTTCCTGGGAATGTCGCCACAGACACGCAGTTCGTAATACTGCGGATGCAAAGGCTTTGATCAGCGGGCTCAGTCACCACGGTGTTACCTCGTTCGGCGAGAGATAGTGACTTAACAAACATTTATTTAAATGAAAATCTTTGAGATTATTACTTTAAAGTCCTTGAGTTGTTACTGTATCTGTTCAGTGAAATAAAAGCCCAGATCACTCCGTGTGATTGTGAACGACAGAGTGTACTTACTGCTGGCAGAGCAGAACCTCACAAACTGAAAGCTAATCCATCTTCCAGCGGTTGCCTCCGGCCGAATCCAAACCTCTGTGTTCACTCTGTGCTGTGTGGTGTCCTCTGCTGTGCAGGGGATGACCGAGGCAGAGGAGGACAAGCTGCTGGCGCTCAAAGACTTCATGCTGAAATCCAACAAGGCCAAAGCCAACATGGGCGAGCAGAGTCACCTGGGAGAGGCGGCCCAGACCGGCGTCATCGACCTGGCCACGCTTGGCATCACCGGCCGCCAGGTGGACCTGGTTAAACCCAAGGCTGAGGCCGAGGACAAGAGAGGTAATCAATATCATAATGCAGTATTTACACACACTTCATCACCGTGAAACCCGCCTCTTCACAGTGTCGTCTTTTCATCATCAGCTTTGTGCCATCTGAGTCGATCCAAAGGAGTTTTCAAAAGGTTTAATATATTTAAGTTTGTAGATTTTTATGTCCTAGAGGAGTCAGTCAGTTTGTTCTTGCTTCCTTTCATTGTATAGCGTAGCAGCAGAGGCGATGTCCGGACTTTTAGTCCCTCGTATGGGTCAAACTCCAAAAACACTGGATCCTTCATTTCCCAAAATGCACCTGGATAGTCTTTCTTTAGAGCCTCCACCCACGTCGTTCAAACTCCCCACCTCCAGTTTGTAACACGGACTGGATGTCATTCACTTGTAGTCTCCAGATAACCCTGATGACATCACTGTGACATCATCAGGGTTATTTTCTCCTCCAGAGACACGATGACATCATAGAACTGTTGTCACGGTCTGAGGAGGACTAACCAGGACCGGTAAACTGATACTGGTGTGTAAAATCGGTGTCGGTTTGAGTTGTTTTTATCTATGTTTGGTTACCTTAGCTTAGCTTAGCTTAGCTTAGCTTGATGTGAGATGGCACTTTGTCATTGTTTTTGAGATGTTAGACTAGTGATTAAATTACAAAGAACATCTATTTTCTCACTTCACGTCTAGTAGTTTTATTTCTTTAGTCAGAACACACTGTCAGCAGTTTGAACAGGAGCTGTTTCTTCAGTAGAAAGTGGTGAAAGCTGGTCACAGTGTCGTCTGTGGGTTATAAAGAGTCACCGGGTCAACGCTGCATCATTCTTTAACGCTGTAAGCACCATGTTGTTCTGGGATGAAGGCAGAAACCTCAGAGACTGATTTCTGAAAAACAGACCCTTTAACTAATAAATACATAAACATATAATCATACGATGACGGAAAGACTCAAACTGGTTTATATAATCTGGTTAAACTGGGAATTCTCTTTAAATCCTGTCTGGTGGGACTTCATTCCCATCAGTGAGATTCAGAGATCAGCCATGAACTGAATACAATTAGTTAATAAAATGTTAACTATCAACTATTATTTTCATATCGCCACAACCAACTTTCAGTAATATAATGTTGATGCAGCCGGTAGGAGCGATGGCAAAGTTACAAAAACCAGGTTTAAGTTTATGGTTTTAAACAGATGCAGCAGATCTTTTACAGGCGGTACAAGATTAATCAGCCAAAAGGTTAAAAGAAGAAGTTTAATCAGGATCTGAGACACGAAATCTGGAAACAGGAACCAGGAGGCTGCTCAGGTCACGCAGGACCTGCTGATCCAGCAACGTCCGCTACGAATGTTCAGCCTCGTGTAACTGAAATGAGTGTTTCATGTGTAAAATGAATCTATCAAAGAGAATCCTGCTGCACATCTGTGACGAGGATGAAAAACAGTTTGTTGATTCACGTGGAGCCCATGTATTTTTTAACAGACGTCATGGTGATTGAAATTGTGTGAGCACATAACTGAACACAAAAGCTTCCAAAAAAAAGAAACACAGTTCATTTATTATTTTGGGGAAAGAAACAACAATTAAGGTTAGTAAAGTATGTTAAAATATATCCAGTAAGATAAACTGTGTTCACTTCAGTCTAAACAAAATCTCCTGTTTGCTGTGATCCACATCGCTGCTCTGAGTCTGTCAGTCCTGATGTTGATATTATCATTATACTGACATCATGAGTAAAAGATCATGAACTCACTGTTGAGTGTAGAACGTATATTACTATATAAATATAATGAATTAAAACTAAGATAAAGTTGGATGCAGACTCTGTAAAACTGATGATCATCAAACTGACTCTTACTCGTTAAATATGAGGCCTCTGCTGTGTGATGAAGCACCACTGCTTGTTTTTTAAGCTTAATAAACTCAATATTATTCTCATAAAAGTGTCTTTTCCTTCCGATATACGCCCTTTAATTTAGTCACGAGGAGTAAAGACAAATATCTCTTCTCTCTCTATATATATATATATATATATATATATATATATATATATATATATATATATATATATATATATATATATATATATATAGCCATGTAATCCCACAGATGGTAGCTTCGCACCATTGGCTCCTCAGCTAAGCACATACACCAAATGTCTGAACCTGCGGTTCCTCTCGTACTGAGCAGGATTACTATTGCAACAACACATCATCAGTAGGGTAAAACTAACCTGTCTCACGACGGTCTAACAGTCGCATCCTCGTGGTGTGGATCCTGTTTCTGATTTCAATAATTGTAAAAGTTTAAACAGCTTAAACATATTTTACTAACCTCAGTTAACTTCTTCCTTTCTTCTTAATCAACAGTGATATTATAGACTAAATTCCCTTCAGGGTCAGTTTAGCCTGCAGTAAAGATAAAAACTTGTTAGTGAGGTATTTAAAGTCAAGACAAACCCAGTGTTCATTATTAAAGATTGTTAACGTTACTATCTCCTGTCGGTTGTGTGTGAATCTCCGATAACGTCTGTGAATTCCAGCTCTGTGTATCTGCAGGACCAGAACCACAACTAACTGTGTTCCAGATGTTTTTCTGTAAGTTAGCCGAGTAAATTACTGCAGTCTGCAGCCAAACCTTTAAAAAGGAAAAGAGCCTGGAGGAAACTCCCCTCTCTAACCTCCCACATTAATCACTTTCTCTGTGTTCTCCAAATACCTGACAGTCCTCAGATTCACTTCATGCTGCAGAAAATGTTCATCTGATGGGAATCTGTTGAGTCCTGAAATTGTGTTTTTGTTAAAATGAGTGTTGCACAGATGCCAGTCTGTAACTTCACTCTATTCCCTCTCTAACTCTGAGCGTGTTTTAATTGGAAACAAGAGTTTACATCTCAAACAGTGTGATTATTTTCTCTTTTCTTTTTATGACAGAAAAACAAACATTTCCATCACAGTCTATAAGACCCAGAGCTTGATTCCAGATAAACATTGTTTGCAGGGTAATGTTCACCACCACGTGTGTGGAGCACGCGGTGGTGAACATTCATAGACTTGTTGGTTTGTTGTGGCAGAAACATCTGACATGCTGTGTTTATGTACCTGTTGTGTTTGCTCCTGCAGCGAGGAAGCACACGAAGCAGGACTCGACGATGAACGAGGAGTGGAAGAGCATGTTTGGATCTCAGGAGCCGCCCTCCGCCCAGCCCGCCACGGTAACACCACCGCTCTAACCCTGCGTCTGGAGCAGCTGTGGTGGAGATTTATTGGTGTTTACAGTAATCAGGTGTGTCTGGGGCTGCTGCTGCGTGTCCAGAGGCACATTCACACCAGCTCTGTTTACCAAAAGAGTTTTATTACCTTGAATGTGTTAATAGGTTTTTTAGGGCACATGCTCAAAGCCCTTTTGGTTGGAACTGTCGAGAGAAGGAGATTATCCAGGTAAAATAATTCAAACAAATGTATAAAATGTGAAAGACGTAAAATAAAACAAGGTGCTTAGATACGGCTCCCCAAACCCAGCTGTCCCACTCACCTGTATCTATGCAAAGCAGAAACAAAGGAATGTAAACCATAAACTCATCTGTTCTATAAAATGTCAGAAAATAGTGAAAAATATTCATCATGACCGCTTCAGATTTCTTATCACAGATTTTGTCCTGTGTTTTGACAACATGTCCAAGCTGAATGTGCAGAGTGACAGCGTCAGAGATTATCAGCCAATAGTAATAACGTAACATTATTTAAAAATGAAAATAGGAAACTTTGCTTCACTTCACTTGAATTTTAAAACCTGAAACTAAACAAAGAAGTAGCTGAAAACCTGATTATTGAGCAGTCAGTAAAATGAGAAACTGATCTGTTTGCAGGCTGCTGACGGGCCGGCGAGTCAGATCAGGAAGAGCGCCGTGGCCCCGGCGGTGCCTGTCCTGCAGTCGGTGGCGAGCGGCCCCGCCTACCAGCGCCGCATCAACACCTGCAAGGCGGAGCTGCAGCAGCTGGTGCAGCAGAAGAGGGAGCAGTGCAGCGCTGAGCGCATGGCCAAACAGATGATGGAGAGCGCCGAGTGGGAGAGTCGACCTCCTCCACCTGGTAACACACACACACACACACACACACACACACACACACCTATACATCAACACACACACACACACACACCTATACATCAACACACACACACACACACACACACCTATACATCAACACAGACACACACACACACACCTATACATCAACACAGACACACACACACACACACACATCAACACAGACACACACACACACACACACCTATACATCAACACACACACACACACACACACACCTATACATCAACACAGACACACACACACACACGATCAACACAGACACACACACACACACACATTGCCATCAACACAGACACATTAAGACAATAATATCAACACACACACACATCAACACACACACACACACACACACCTATACATCAACACAGACACACACACACACACATCAACACAGACACACACACACACACACATCAACACAGACACACACACACACACATCAACACAGACACACACACACACACACCTATACATCAACACAGACACACACACACACACATCAACACAGACACACACACACACACACATCAACACAGACACACACACACACAGTCACATGTACACAGTCTGTTTTATCTGCTGATGTGTTTGACTGTTTCTACCTAGAAGTAAAAGCCTAACCAGGACGGAGACAGACAGTGTTTCTCTGTGGTTCCTGTCTAACAAACAAATGAATAAACTCTGTAACCTGCTGCCAGATACACAGCAAGCTGCAGACTGTAACTATGTCAACATCTCTTTAATACTTTAACAAACTCTTTAATGCAGAAGGTTTAACTTTCAACTTTTTTATTTAGTGAAACTCAAAGTTTCATTTTAGTCCTTAAAGAATTAACGTTAATTACTTACAGCTGATATAAACTGATGTTTTTGTCATTTTAACTGGTGAACGTGTCGGTCAGTGTAGTAGAGGAGAGACAGATCCAGAATGGAAGCTTTTGAAAGCTGTTGGCATCACGTCATTCTCTCTACTGTGTAAACACAAACCTGAAACACTGCGAGGACTGGACGCTTACTTTGTCAGACAAGAAATTGGGAAAGTGTAGTTTCTTTCCAGATTGGAACATGTTTCATTGAAGCAGCAGCAGCAGTTTCCACCCTGACACTGTTCAAATACATACATTTCGTCTCGTTAAGGCTCACAGAGCTGTAAATGTGTGTTTCAGGGTGGCACCCTAAAGGGCTGCTGGTCGCCCACCTCCATGAACACAAAGCTGCTGTGAACCGCATCAGAGTCTCAGACGAACACTCCATCTTCGCTACGGCGTCCAATGACGGCACCGTTAAAGTCTGGGACAGTCAGAAGATGGAGGGAAAGACCACGACCACCAGGTGAGTCTTTAAAACCACTGAACAGACCAGTCCAGCTTCAGACCTCGAGCTGTGAAACATTTTAACTGCGTGTCTGTATGTTAACAGCGCTGTCGTGTCTGCACTGTGTTCCTGCAGGTCGGTGTTGACTTATTCTCGTATCGGCGGCCACGTGAAGACGTTGACCTTCTGTCAGGGGTCACATTACTTAGCAGTGGCCTCAGATAACGGGTCCATCCAGCTGCTGGCAGTCGAAGCAAATAAACCACCCAAATCCCCCAAAGTCCAGCCCTTCCAGACCAGGTAACGGCAGCACCTCCGCAGGTAAAACCTTTTGTACTGATGGATGACATGTCTCATCCATCTCACGTGTCCTTCCCCTCAGGTCTCTGGACCTGCAGGAGGACGGCTGTGCGGTCGACATCCACCACTTTAACTCGGGCGCTCAGTCGGTGTTGGCGTACGCCACCGTCAACGGCTCTCTGGTCGGCTGGGACCTTCGCTCCAACTCCAACGCCTGGACGCTCCGCCACGACCTCCGCCTGGGACTCATCACCTCCTTCACCGTCGACATGCACCAGTGCTGGCTCTGCCTAGGTCTGTGTTTCTGTTTGTCTGGGCTTGTGTTGCTATCTTTGTAAGGACCAATTTAAATTTTTTATCACCATCGTAGTGAGGACATTTCTGCATTGTGAGGACATTTTGGCCGGTCCTCACTACCTCAAAGGACTGTTTAAAGGTTCAGGTTAAAATGAGGTTTAGGTTGGGGGGGTAATTTATTATGTCAACGAGGCTCCTCACAAGTATAGAAAGTGTGTTTTAATTCACACATCAACTGTAATCTGATGTTTTCACCAAAGTTCATATAAAATCTTTATGTGGTAGCAGCAGAGAAGAGGATACAACAAAGTTATATAAGGGCAGGGGGACATTATTGTTTTTATAATTTTAAAATTCAAACAGACTGTAGGTGAAAATCAGTGTATAACTTCAACACAACCACTCTTTATAATAAAAATCAGGGTATTTATATGTGAACTTCTGTCAAACTGAAAATGATGAGCCTGGAAACTGAAAGAAAAATGATCTCTTTGGTCATTGAATACCTGGAAAATCATGGAATTTTTGCGAGATGCATCCCAAACATACAAAGTTGGGAAATTTGAGAAAAACTATTTCTATTCCGGTTTAGAGGTCAGTGACGGGATGTATTACAGTTTGTCCATTTCAGCTCCTGTAGTTCACCCTCCCAGCTGTCTGTTTCCTCCACAGGTACGAGCAGCGGCACCATGGCCTGCTGGGATATGCGGTTCCAGCTCCCCATCTCAAACCACTCCCACCCTGCCCGAGCACGAATCAGACGACTGCTGATGCATCCGCTCTACCAATCATCTGTCATCGCAGGTAAGAGGACGAAAGCTGAGTGATCTCAGTCTGTGTGTGTATTTAATATGTTAAATGTTATATAGTTTAGTTTGGACAGTTTAGTTCAGGTCTGGAGACAGACAGCTGGACAGTCTGACGTCTGTTTATCTGTCTCTCTGTCCGTCTGTGTGCAGCTGTCCAGGGAAATAACGAAGTGTCGATGTGGGACATGGAGACCGGGGATCGGAAATTCACCCTGTGGGCGAGCTCTGCACCTCCGCTCTCTGAGATGCAGGTAGGTGTGTGTGTGTGTGTGTGTATGTGTGGACTAAATAGATTTATATTAAAAAGAGTATTCTACAGATTTATCATCACACTCATGTAACACTATCGGACTCACTGTCCACTACCTGCTCAGCAGCAAACTGGCTCAAGACCAGCTGGTGAACACAGTGGAGCATTTAGCAGCTAAAGAGCCAGATATTTCCCTCAAACACAGAGCTGACAGAGAGGGAGGACTGGACTGAGATTCATCAGGAGACACAAACACGAGTCCACATGAAGGATCATGTTGCTCTGTAGCTGCTGGAGGTGGAAATAAACAGCTGTTTGATCACAAGTTCAACACATGAACTTAAAATGTGATGATATGTTAATGTTGAGTTCACAACAAGTGGCCAAAAATTGTGTGTAATTGTGTGTGTGTGTGTGTGTGTGTGTGTGTGTGTGTGTGTGTGTGTGTGTGTGTGTGTGTGTGTGTGTGTGTGTGTGTGTGTGTGTGTGTGTGTGTGTGTGTGTGTGTGTGTGTGTGTGTGTGTGTGTGTGCAGCCGTCTCCTCACAGTGTTCACGGGATCTACTGCAGTCCTGCTGATGGGAACCCTCTGCTGCTGACTGCTGGATCTGACATGAGGATCAGGTCTGAACCAGACCAACAACAACAACCCAACACCTCAGTACAACCGCAGTGTAACACAAAACACAATCAGTGTCATAAACTGAAGGTTAAACTGTAACACGCAGCTCATGTTCTGCTGTGTGGATAAAAACAGAAACAGTAAATAAATGCTGACGTCCATGAAGCATGAAGAGCTGAAATCATCAGGTTGTAACCTTCCTCACATGATGTAGAAACAAGTAACCGGACGTCCATTAGTGAAGAAATGGTGTGAAGAGATTCTTTGAGGTTTGGTGAGAATTTAATCAGCAGCGTCTGTGTTCTGTATGTGACAAACAGACGACCAAACAAACATTACAGCTGCTGCCGTCACTTAATTTAAAACGATGAGAGAGTTCACCACCCTGAAGTTTGGACGGAAACAGACAGACTTCCTCCCACATATTAATCAATGAGGACAGAAACAGATTCCTGACCTCGCTGCAGCAACTAAACCTCTGCTGAAGTTCACAGACACAAACAGATGAGAGATCATAAAGGCTGAGAGCTGAAATGTGAATTATTGAACACACAATATAAACCAAACCAGCGACATGACGTCAGACAGCAGGTTGAACATGTCTGTTTTAAAATAAAGACAAAGTTTTGTTGTGGTTTTCAGGTTCTGGGATTTGGCGTATCCCGAGAGGTCGTACATCGTGGCGGGAGGAGCCAACGACTCGCTGCACTGTCCGTCTGTCCTCTACAGCAGGAAGATCATCGAAGGAACTGAAGTCGTACAGGTGGGTGCACACACTGGACCAGTTTAATGATCCTGACTGAATACCTAAAGCTCTCTGAATGTTGGACACTAAATATAGAAAATGGCCACAGTTAGTGTTTTTAAAATGTTGTTATGTATTTGATCATTTATTTAAGAATTTCATGTCTTACTGAGCTTCATTCAGAAAAATGAACTTTGTCCAATGAGAGTGGACGGACAAGAAGAAAGGCTGATGGGAAATGTAGTTTGAAACTGGAGCAACAGACAGGTGTTGTGCTGCAGGTGACCAGCTGTCTCTGACATTAGTGGACATTTATTACCTGAACGTGTCAGTGTGAAGGTGTTCAGATCGAACTCTTCTGTAAACGTCTTATTTCCCATCATGCCTCTGTGAGCGAGTGAGGTTAAAAACCATGTCGTGTCTGCAGGAGATCCACAGTAAACAGAAGAGCGGCGTGGTGGAGGACTCGCCTCGCCGTGGCCCAGAATCCCTCCCTGTGGGCCACCATGACATCATCACGGACATCGCCACCTTTCAGACCACACAGGGCTTCATCGTCACCTCGTCCAGAGACGGCATCGTCAAGGTCTGGAAGTGAGGACGAGCGGCGGCAACAGTACACACACACACACACACGCAGAGGATACATGTGTTATGTTATGTGCTCCTGTATTTGCTGTATAAAACCTGACATGTGGTTTCTAACCTGTGACGGTTTGAGACAGGAACACAGGAAATGATATCCTCCATTTGCTTTGTTACATTTAAATGAACACGTCGTCCTGCTGGCTGCTTCTGATGATGCGTAAAAGTCCCATGTGGCGTCCTGTTCCTCAGCAGCCCGGCATCACTTCCTGCCTCACGTTACTCATTTGTGCACTTAATGTACTTACGTTGACGTACATTCAAAGGATGTCAGAGGTCACACGGTGTTGTTGAAGTGTCATCATGGATCTCAGTTTGTATCAAAACCAAACTTTATTAAACGATCTGTAGTGAGTTTGTGCAGATGAGGACAGATGGAGTGGAATTAAGTTCAGTAACAGAGAACAAATTATTCATCGAGGGAATAAAATGTATATTGAGTGCACAGATTAGACATGTGAGAGCGTGAATTACTAAAGTGGGAAACTATTTATCACAAGTTTTCTCTCTGACACCTGCCAGTGTCTTTAGATTCAGTATGTTGGTTTTGGGGAGCTGGTTCACACCGTGGATGTATAATCAGACCTGGATACCGCTCAGCCTTGCTTCCAGTTTTTTCCAGTGGCCACTCGCGGTATTGCAGCGAAAAATTCCCCTGCAGCCCAAAAAGCATTTTCCCCACAGACCTCCATTGTAAAAGAGACGACAGTAAAACTGTTGACAGGACGCCTCGAACTGCAAACAAGGTCGATTATGAATTTTTGATGCATGGAGGTTTCATATTTGTAAAACTTTCTTCAAGCCGAGAAAAACAATTTACTACTGCTCATATTCAGTGGGCCGCAAACCCGGAAGCTGGAAGCTGGAAGCTGTTTTTGGCGTATGCGCCAGACGAGCAATTCTTATTGAACTGAATAGGCGCCATCTTTGGGTCCAGTATCCAGTTCTTATACTACATCCATGGTTTACACCAGAACTCTGAAATGAGGAGAACTGGGCCTCAATCTGCTCTTTATTGGACATCAATATGTTTATAATCACCAAATCAATATGTTGATAATTATCACAACAACTGGCGCTACAAGATGTACTTACGTATTTAAAAAACACTCATGTTTGCCCCCTTTTTTGTGGTTTTCTAGGAGACCAAAATCCTATAATTAAAAATAAACCTGATATTTAAAACTTGATTTGAACTCATCGCGTATTTAAACTGAGAGTCACCGTATCTCCATGTGAGGATGTGGTCATCAGATCATCGTATGGAGAGACAAGACTTGGACTTGATTCAGCTTTTAGACGCGATGGATTTCAATTATTTTAAACATTTTCATGCCCCTAAAAACAGTTTATTAGCAGGTGAATGTTTGAGACAAACATTTACACACACAAATGCACTTGCTCTCTTTTCTCTGTACATACGTTATTTTAAATCTGAGTAATATAAAGTTTGATTTGAAACTTGAACCATGTGACCTGCATTTCAATGTTAGTCCATCTGTTAAATAAAATCTGCAGCAAAAACAAATTCTCTTTTTGTTCATGTTATTAATTTATCCGTTTCATTCAGTAAAATAATTCACGCTCATTTCAAGATTTCAACAGCAGGGCTAAAACTATTTTCATCATCGATTCGCAGATTATTTTCTCAATTAGTAAGCCCACAGTGATGTCTTCACTTTGGTAATTAAATTACTGTCATATATTACTGAAACAATCAATCAATCATCAAAATATTCTCTGATTAATTTCCCGTCGTTGACTAATTGATCGTCGCAGCTCTAATCAGCAGGTTTGTTATGACGGAGCTTCATGCAGAACTTGAGTTGGACCTCATTGTTGTGCCACATTGTGTTTTTGGTGCTGTGACCTTCGACCCCTAACCGTCTTCTCATTGCTATTAATGCTTGTGCTCTTTGAAAACAATTGACTGTTTGCTAAACTCCGCCCCCAAACAGTGATGGTCCAATCATAGCTTGGCAACCGTACTGAGGCACTTTAAAACACACATTAGTCTCCAGTAGTGTTTTGTTTTGTTTGTTTGTTTTACAAGATTCTCATTTTGGAATTTAACATTAAAAAGCCAACCGGAGACGGCGTTTTCAACCAACTCATGGAGCTAATGTTAGCTTAATTAGCTAACTAGCTACAGCTGAAAACATCTGCTAGCGAAAGTTCTCATTTCAGCCGCAAAATCGACAGAATCTGCTTTTGTCTGTGTCTGAAACACCCATTCTTCTAAAAATGACAATGAATTTTGACGTTAAATCGGCCACCGTTACGACTGTAAACTGAGTTCAGTGCGAGAACAGAACGATTGACAGTTGTAGCAACAGTATCTGCTGCAATCCCTCTAAAACATCCGGAGCACCTCCCAAACTGTAAAATATGCCAAAAAAGCCCTTAAGTCTTGTATAACATTAATTAAAAACTGCCTGGCCATCAGCGACTGTCGAGGCAAACTTCTGTAAATATGAGTTGTGGCTTCAGTTGGCTGCTGCTCAGTTTAGCATCTTTCAGAATAAACACAATCTGTGGGTTTAATCCCCACTGATCATAAATCCCCCTCAAATAAACAAGAACTCTGTCCAGCAGGAACTCCACCTTTTCCTTTAATTCTTTATTATTGTTGGGTTTTTTTACATGAAGCACCATTGGTCGGTTTGATGAACCAGACAGTGATTTTCACGTCCAGACAGACAGACAGACAGGCGGTGACACAGACTGAAACCCCGTCCTTCAGACCACAGAGACACGTTTCAGACCTTTTAAGGCTCAAACTGGGACCCAAGCCGTTCTGCAGCCACTTCAGGCATGTGTTTATATTTGTGGGATAAATCGGACACTGAACAGACACGAGAAACTACACATTGACCCCCCCGACCCGACACAACTCTGATCAATGATCTGTCCTCGTACAGCGCCGAGGTAACAGCAGCAGCTCGAGTTCAGTCTGATCCTTCACATGATTATTAAAGGAACGTTCTGGCTCTCATCTTCAAAGTTTCTTATTCACCAGCTTCTTGCTTAGATGTGACGAAGCTGCAGCCAAATGAGAGGACTTCCTTATTTGTCGGTCTGCTTTCCCTCCGGCTCGTGCAACATGATTGGCTGCTATCGGATTGATTCAAAGTATATCTGCGGTCAAGAAAATGAAAAGCTAATACACTGCGCATGTTTTGTAATTTTATTTTCAATCTTTGAGCTTGTGGAGTTGGCTTGGTCAAGTTGAATCTAAAGTCACCAGATTAGAGTCACTGGCTGGATTACAACCAGTGATGCTGCTGTTAGATGTCATTTTTTTAGGGTTTGTTTTCTGGTTAAGTCAAGTCAAGTCTACCAGATCCTCAGATCTCAGCTTCCAGGCTGTTGAGTAAAACATCTTCACAACCGATTTAAGACCAAAACTCTGAAAGTAAAACTCGAATATTTTCCCGTATGTGTGGTGGGATGTCTGGAAGCTGTGGCGTCTAAAAAGTGGCTGAACTACAAACAGTTAGTTGTGAATACTGGAGCTGATGATCATGAGATAACAGTTTTATATCTTCGAAAACAAACTTTCTAATTCTATCTTTATCTTTAAAAATTGGAACAAATTGAAATGAGCACAAAAAAACCAACAAGACAAAGTTTTGTCTTTCAGCAGCCAAATCAGTCGTTTCTGATCAGTTATGGAAAAAGACGTGTCGTGGCGCTCATTTACATAAACGCACTTTAATGTCGGCCACATGTGATGTGATTCCTTCAAACATTCATTTTGAGTCTCAACAAACGTGTACACATCACCCCCCCCCACGCTTCAGAGAAATAGCACCTGATGTGAAGAAAATAAAAAGGAACCTGACAGAAGAGTTAAACAGCTTCATCAGTTCGACAGTTCAAGAGTTTCTATTGCAAAATGGTGACGGGTTGTAAAAAAGAGTTCTGAGGGAACTCACAAAAACAAAAGTGCTCTGGGGGAAACAAAACGTGCATGTTCAAGAAAAAACCCAACTCTTCCTCGTGACGAATGACTGAAAAGCTCTTTAATCAGCAGCTGCTGAGTTCTGGAACAACTTCCCCTGAAGGTGTTTTGGCAGAAACTAGTTAGCAGTTGAACTTTTCCACAACACCCTCAGCTGTGAAGAAAGGGGTTTTAATTCAACAGAAAGTCGACTTGGTATTCTTCCTTGAACATGCGTGTTTTATAAGGTTTTGCTGATACATGTTTGCGGTACAGCGGTGATTCTCTCCAACCAATCCTCCTCATCGACTCTTCGTCAGACAGAGGTTCTCGCACTCCTCTTGTGTCTTGAAGCGGTTTTCGTTGCCGCCGCAGCCACCGTACCAGAAGCGAGAGCATTCGTTCTGTTCGGTGTCAAAGAACCACATCATGGTGTAGTTCTGGCAGCTGCCCTGGTCCTGTCTGAGGAAACAGCTGTCTGGATGGAGACAGGAGAGAGATTATAGTTTTACAGTGAACATCCCTCAGTCCTGTGATATGAAGCATTACTGATGATTTCTAGGTGATAAAGTTCTCTGAATTTAAGCACCATACTGAGCATTTTGCCTGTTTTATCCAATTGGCTACTAATTCTGTATATTTCCATTCCTGCTTAGCATTTTCATCCATCAGTTTTTAGATTAATTTCCTTCCTTCCAGAAAGCCATTGGTTTCAGTTCATCTCCATGAAAATCAGCTTCCAGAGACTTAGAACTTGCAGCAGCGAGACAATCCATCACAGTCAACATCCGTCCATCTTCTGCCATTTATTTGGGTCCAACTCGTGGTCAGAGGAAGCCAAGACGTATTTCTCCTCAGCCAAGTCCTCCACATCCTACTGGAGAATCCAGGAGGGTTTCCAGGCCAAGTGTTTTCTGAATCTGTCACAGGGTTCGTGGGAGTCGGTCCCGGACGGTTCCCATAGAAAAGCTCAGGGAAGCAGCTGAGCGCTGCTCTTTATCAGAGGTGGGGAAGTTTTCTAGTTTTCTTCTTTGCCTCGTTGTAGTGCGCCAAGCCGCAATGGGCTCACCGCTGCCCCCTGAGGCTGGAGGACCGAAAACACCCACTGGTACTGGACAGTCGTAGTGGGTGTTTTCTTCCCCCAACGGGCAACAGTGAGCTCATTCCACACTCGAAAACAAACTTCGACAAGCAACACAAAAGTGAGATTTATGCTTTATCTAGAAAAAAATACTTCAAGGATGAAGATTAACTGGTGCACATCTTCTTCACCTCCACAGCTGAGGTTAAGGTCAGGATATTTGGGTCCACCTTTCTGGACCACTCCTCTGGTCTTTTTAAGCAGACGTGATGTTGACTGTGATGTATTCATCTGCAGCAGGTTTAAATCAGCAGAAAACTAAAAGTTGCCTGAAAGAAAGGAAATCAATCCAAACCGTGGAAATGCTCATCAGGACAAAAGACAGCATCTCTCCTCCACTACACACACAGAACTCAATGTTCCTCAGTTCAGTTTTTGGAGATCAGTCGAACACGACAGCTGAAGTGATTTTTAGTTTTTACCTTTGGAGACGAAGCTGGCCAGCTCCGGCGTCGGCAGGATGTTTGGATCTGTGAGAGACGACAGAGTCAACCAGAAGCTCCAGGTATTTAATCAGCAACATCATCACTTACAGAGTTCAAACCTGCAGTTCAATAACAGCAGGAGCTGAACGAACACCAGTTACTATAAAGATGAATGTCTCAGTAATCTGAATATCAGCAGGAACTTCAACATCAAACACCTGGATGTGTTTAAAGATGACTGAGGATTACATCTCAGCTGTCTATAACTAAAAGAAAGGAATCTGTTAAAAGGTTGTGTGATATCTGACAGGCCAACAGTAAAGTCTTAATTAAAGATTATCTGCCAAAATCCTGCACGTCTGAGTTGTGGGGTGGAATGAGCTCTGCAGCCTCTAAAGGATGCTGGTGAGGATTTAGACTTTCAGTATTGTTACTGTACTCATGGTAGAGATTACAAGTAATTGTACAATAAGAAGTGTATAAATTAACATATCTACGTACGGGACGTGTTTTAATTCTTGAGAAAAGTTAAAGAATTCAGTACTTTCTAACATCCAGCGATCTTGTTTTCATTTAGCTTCCATGTAAAGTGTCACTGATGTTGAGATGAGGAAAGAGAGAGAGAGAGAGCTAGCAGTACAAACAGACACAATATTAAAGTTATAAGACAACATAAAAAAGACGAGGAGACGCTGTTAATATCAAACATTCAACCTGACGTAGAATCAAAGTGTCAGCTGATTAAAGAAATCTCTATAAACATTCAGGTGAGTCGGGTTTCAGCAGGTGGTCTGGTGTACAGTCAGGACTTACTATGGCGGCCACACGTCTGGAAACACTCAATTTCCGTGTTAAAGCGGTTGGCGTTACCGCCGCAACCGCCGTACCAGAACTGCGAGCATGCACCGATGTTTTTGTCAAAGAACCACAGAACCACATATTCGTCACACTGGATACCATTATCAGCCTGCAGCTGACACCGGGCTGAAAGCAGAACACACACATTTACTGCAAACACTGACAACAATCCTCCAGGGCAGCAGCTCTTCATCTCACGCTCCCCGTCCTCTGGGAGGGCATGGCTTCATCTTAACTTTAATATCTGATCTTAAAATCGATGTACTATTAATTTGAGAGTCGAGATAGAAATGTGAAGAAGTGCTGCTCCAGGAGGACACGTGCAGTCTGAAGAGGAATCATTCCAGACAAACATATACCAGGTTTAGTTCAGTCACAGTGTGCCGTATAACAAGGGGACAGTGTTAACATACATAACATATAAACAGTCTGTGCAGTTAAGACAGAAATATAAAGCGTGCATTCAGCTAACAGGAGAGAGCTGCTGCTCTGCAGGAGAAAAGGCATCAACCTCTTTCTAGCAGCGGTCCCCAGTATACACAGGGCCACACTGTGGGGTGTAATGAACAGTGCAGCCTCTAGGGGGCACTAGCAGGGCTGAAGACTGTCAAGCCTCCAATCTCACGCTGGTGCGATGACTGTTGCAGTAAACCAGATTGAACCAGTCACCGGGCCAAAGGTATTTTTGAATTTTTATACTTGGGGACCTGTATATTTATATTTAGAATAATGTCTGTTAATATTTGAGATGTTGAATATTAAAAGAGAACTCCACAGATTAATCATCTCACACCTGTATCTCTAATTCCACTCATTCTTCATCCTTGTCAAAACCTGGCGCCTACACTACCCACAATGCAACTCTTCCTCTGACAGTTGATTGGGGTGTGTTATGCTAGCTAGCGGCTAATGTAGCCTGTAGCCTGTAGCCTGCAGCAGAGCTGAGCAGCGGGTGAGCTCCCTTCTTTCTAACTCCAAACCAACAGACTGTTTTCAGTTTCTAACTTGTAGTCTTCAGACCAACGCTGACTCAAGTTTAGGTTTTTTTTTCACATGTGCAGTAGATCTCCCCAACACCTGGAAACACCTGGAAACACACACTGAGGGGGAGAATGAGTGGAGTTCCCCTTTAATATCTGGTGTATTAATATTTAAGGTGTTGTTTATTAGACCAACTTTTCTCCACCGCCAGCAAAACTGCAAACATGAACACTTGCTCAGGGTTTGTGCTGGTGACTGTATTTGCACCCTGTCATAGGAAATTAGAGGCCTTAGTCATTTTTCATACAACACATCAAAACATTAATCTGCATCAAACATACAGTTTTTAGTGCTTTAGCTCATATTTTGGTTCATTTTATTGGCTGCGTCTTCAGGTCTGTTTTAATCTGGGTGGAATATGAATTATTTATATTATTAATTATTTATAGTCGACCTAATCAGCAGTAAATATGTGTGTGTGTGTGTGTGTGTGTGTGGGTGGGTGGGGGGGTGGGGCTACCGTTGAGGTTAACTCCTGAGACAAACGTCTGGCCGTCTCCTCTGGTCAGAGTGTCGATGATGTCCAGCTGGCCGGTCTGAGTCTTTCCTCCCATCTGCTCCTCGAACCTCTCCTGCTCCTCCTCCCCAAACTCCTCCTCCTCCACCACAGGCAGCCTCTGACTGGACACACAGCAGCCAAAACCCACCGATTACAATCACATCAGTCACCTTTACAGTCCTGCTGCAGTGGAGCAGCAGTGTCTGTTAATGCAGCATGTTTCACTTATTTCTTCCTTATACAGAACGCTACGGCTGCAACTAACAGCTACTTCAATCATCCCTCTGCCCATAAATTCCTGTCACAGTTTGCCAGAACCAAAGCTGTTGGACCAACAGTCTCAAACCCAAAGATATTTACTTTACTTTCATAGACGACAAAGAAAACCAGCAAATAATCACATTTTAGAAGCTGGAAAGAGTTCATTTTTGCTTGAAAACACTTAGTTATCAAAATAGTTTCAGTTTATATTTGTTATGTTATGGTTGTATGTAATTCTGCAGGCTGTGTGAGTTACCCGATTATGAATGTTTGTTCTCCATCTTGGCCTGTCAGCTGGTCACATGTCGTTTTTAAAGAAGGAGGAGGATACGAGTTCATTCCCTCTGAAATAAACACAAGACAGATGAAGTGACAGGTGACGGTAGCTGGCAAATAAATGTGGAGTAAAAAGTGCAATATTTCCTTCTGGAAAATAGTGAAGAACTAAAAACTGGCATTAAATAGAAGAACTCGAGTGAAGTACAAGTACCACAAATTCTTTCATGTTTGTTGCTGCTCAGAAACAGTATGAATGAACTGGACCTTCATGCTGTGAGGAGACGGAGATGAGCTGAAGACTAACTGATATAAATGATCTAAACTCTCAGTGTGTCTGAGTCCACTCTTACTGTTGAGGGTGGAGAGGAAGACTCTGAAGAAGCGCTGGGCGTAGCCCTGCTCGTCAGCCTTCAGTCTGCCCACGTGGATCAGGTGCTGCTGTACGGGCAGACTGGCCAGCTCCTCCACCTGCATCCGGTTGTAGCGATCGCCGACCGTCACCACAAACAGCGCCACCCCCTCACACTTGGCCTTCTGGGAGATGTATTGCAGCTTGGTTCGGTCCTGGTAAGCCGTCTGGGTGCCCACCACAGCCAGCAGCGCCCTCTTCCTCTGGGGCTGGGTGGCCTTCAGGAGCACCTCGTTCAGGCAGAACTCCAGCGTCTGTCCCAGCGCAGAGGAGCCGCCCTGCTGCTGCATGTTCTGGATCAGGTGACTCTTCATCAGGTCGTGGGTCTGGTAGGCCTGCAGGCCAAACTCCACCTTGGGAACCTGGGTGCCGCTCTGTTGGACTACTGCCACCCGGGCCTGGTTGCCGGCCCTGCGGGGCTGCGGGCTCACGGCCAGCTGTTCTACCACAGAGCCCAGCAGCTGCTGGGCGCCAGCGTACTCATCAGCCTGCATCTCCCTGGAGCTGTCCACCACCATGACCAGGTCCATGTTGACTTCCTGAGGCTTCGGGACGTCCTGGATGAAGGCGCACTCCTCTGAACGCCTACAGGGGTCTGAAGAAACAAGAAACCGGTCACTGTAACGTCACCGCACACATTCTGATATCTGTGTAAAGAGCATAAACATTTAAAATCCAACTTGCACTTCTGCAGTTAAAGTAAAAATGAAACCTTCTTTAAGACAAATACATATAACCACAAAAGCTCCATGAGTTGTTTGAAAAATGTTCCACACCACGTAAAATGTTCTTAAATATGCATTTGATGACATCATGCTAACAGACTGAGGCTAATGCTAACAGGTTCCAGGTAAAAAGTCAGCATCCTCACCAGCTGATGATACATGTAGAAGAAATAAAGAAACAGCGAGCTAGTTAGCCATAGTATTATAAGTACCATCAATACAATTTCAGGCTGTTGCTGTATATATTAATTTAGTTATACCTGTTCGTGTTTTCAAGAGAAAAAGCTCTTAGGATGAACTAACTAATGTGTTAGCTGGAGTTACTGGAGTGATCAGGACAGAGCTGCTAACGTTAGCTTTAACAGTGGATATTCCAGTCCTGAACCCCAAAGACTAATGTAGTTAGCTTATAATATGCTAACTATTGGCCTTGGAAGTAACGCTTGGTTACCACTGTAGATAGCAAAGTAGTTAGCCGGTCATGCTAACATTTGTAGCTAACGTTAGAGCAAATGAACAGAACAGACTGTTTAATCCAGTGTTCACACTTTGGCTCTTGTGTCTCTGGTTAGAGAAAGACTCAAAGACACCCCCCTCCAAACTGTGTACACAGAGTACAAACAAAGACTTAAGTCATCAGAATATTTTGAAAGATGATATAATCACATTTAAATTCTACACTCTGCGGTTTAAATTTGAGTAAATAAATCCTGCGACCTTCGACTTACAAAAAATCAAATATGCTAAAGGCAGAAGTTTTGACAGAAATATTACTGCATGATTTATAGGAATATTAATCCCAGCACAAGCCTCACAGCCGAGCTTACCATAACAGATTGCGCAGTTCTTGACCTTCCTCAGGTCAGCAGCCATGTCCCTCCCCAGCACGGTGAAGATGAAGTTTCCCGAGTCGTCAACCTGAGAAGAAACAGCAGCTGTCATTAATCCCAGCTCTGAGAAGAGGGCTGGTGAGGTGACATGGAGCCACATGACTGAAGAAAACTACAAATCCATCTCATTAATCAAACATCTTCCTCCTACTGAAATGATGAGGACGTGGCTGACAGCTACAGTATCATTTTCTCACTGAAGAGAAAGTTTCTGGCAGCCGGTGGTGGATGTAATCTTAACCAAAAAGGGAGATGATATACAAAGAGAGCTGGAACGAAGTCATGTGTTTTAAAGCCAAACAAGAAAACCTCCTTCTTGGCAGGAAATCGAGCAGCTCAGATGTTCAGTGTGGGTGTCGGTGTGGTCCGGCAGACGCTGAGGTTGTTTGTAGTGTTTGAGCATTAACGATAATCCGTTCGTTGTGTGTTTGTCAGAGTCCTGATGAGGCCTGAAGAGCTGTGTTTAGTTTTTACTGTCATCACACAGAGCTGGATCATCGCCCTCTAATCACACCTCAAACACCCCGATCCAGATGCTCAGAGAGCTGAGGTCAAGTAGGCAGTGAGTTCGTTAGTTTGACCTTATTGAATCAAAAGGAGAGAAAGTTGGGAGGTTTTGTTCACAATCTTCCCTTTGCAGAGCTGGATCTGAGGGGTCTGGTGAGGAAACTGTGGTGAGTTCTGAGTTCTGGTAAGTTTTGCCTTTATTTAAGACCTCTACCTTGGACTTCTGGCTAATTACCAAAACCACGCTCACATGGCTGGCTCAAGAGAGCACATACTGTGAAACTTGACTCACGAGCCAACAGTCTTGAACAATTCAGCCTGAGAAAAAGAACTGAAAGGGACAAAACATGGAGTGAGACAGAGGTGATCAGCGTCGACTGGCTTCTTCAGGATAGAAAGTTCAGAAGGACAAAAGATTCAGGTGTTGTTCATGTTGCTTTCTTTCTTTTGGACAAATAACTACTCAAATATTTGGGCTCTTAAACTATGAGGAGTGATTATTTCATGAATCGAGACTCTGACAGGGAGCAGAACATCCCAGAACAGTAATATCCATTGTCAGGCCGAGTAGGAACCTTCTGGGAATGCAACTGACACCTTCGGCACTGGGCTGACATGTGATTTACATCCTGTTCAGAGCTACAGATCATTCACTTAGTTTGAAGTGATCGATCATGTTGAGGAACTGAAGTGACGGCGTCTGGTTCAGATTCTCCGAGTGGCTCCGAGTTTATGAAGTGCTGACAAATCAAACCTACCTCCATTGCTCGACCAACAGCAGGAGCGTTCCTCAGGGAGATGACCGCCGGGACGATGTTGAGGGCCCGGTACTCCATCATGGCGGTGACAATATCGGAACTGTCCTGTGTCGGCCCATTGGAGAAAAAGACTGCCACCTTCCTCATCATCATTCCTGCTCGGACGCGTTTGAAGACGTTCTGACCCACAAAGCGCATGGCGGCCCCCAGCAGGCGTTGGCTGGACGTCCTCTCCAGGGCGATGTTCCTCACAGCTTCAATCAGCTGTGTCTTGCGGTGGTAGTCCTGGAAGCGGATCAGGTACTTGGTGTTACCGCTGAACCCCACCACAGCCACGCGGGCGCCTGTCGGACAGTTGCTCTCGGCGATGGTGATGTCCTCCAGCAGGGAGAGGAGGGCGGAGCGCTGCCTCTCGAAGGCTGCCGGGGACATGTCCACGGACATGTCCAGACCGAACACCAGCTCGGTGGGGTAGGCCGGGCACTCGGATCGATCTGAAAACCAACGAAGAAGAGTTGCTGTTGAATAGAGCAGAGAAGAAAGTAAAACTAAGAGATCCTGGTCACTACGCTCCAGTGGTTTCATTACCGACCACACAGTCTTTCTCAAGGCAAGTTTAATACATGGGACAGAGACAGCCTCATATATATACGGTATATATATTTATATACACATCCCACACCTGGTGGTAATCCACCATTAGTTTCATCATCAACGAGGATACACCTACGGTCATCACTATCACTCAACAGTAGAAAAAGTAGATATATATTATTATAAAAGTAGATCCATATGTATTTTCTGACACCATAAAGACTAAACCTGTATATCGCCGAAATGTTCAGACGTCTCAGTAAGTCAAAGAGGAAAATCTCAAAGTAAAGGCTACAAAGAGATGGACACATGTGCCTGTGTTCATTCAGATCTGATTGTGGATATAGTATATATAATGTTTACCATGTTCACCATCTTAGTTTAGCGTGTTAGCATGCTAATATTTGCTAATTTACTAAACAGAGTGCAGCTGAGGCTGATGGGAATGTCATTAGTTCTGCAGGTATTTGTATTGGACATATTAACATGTTGACCTGATGAGGGCTGTATGTGTTTCCCTGTGCTGTTTGTCCCTTTTCCTCTTCTGTCCTCTCTAGCTCTGCCCAGGTGTGCTGCATCCTGATTGGTCAATGAGGTGCACCTGGCCTGGGAATTAAGTGTTTAAAAACTCCTTGCGCCAGCATCCGAGGACAGAGGCATTTGACGTGGGGGACTGCGGGTGTGGCTGCCTCTCAGTCTGGGATTTTGTGTGGCTGTGGGTGTTTTATGTTAGCCTTGATTTAGTGTCTTGGTTGTTTGTATGTCTTTATGTTAATAAACCCCATGGCTTTGGTTGTCTTAAAGGTGTTTCTCTGTGGTTGATTTGGGTCAGTGGTGGAGTGGTTGTTCGCCCCATTGGGCCGCCTAAGGGGGGGCGTAACAAGGGTGCTAGATGAAAAGTCAGAGGATCACCAAAGTTATTACAGTTCATCCTGAGGGGAACATGAACGATGAACCACATCTCATCACAGTCCATCCCATAGATGTTTCAGTCTGGACCAAAGTGGTGGACCTACAGCCACTCATAGAGCCATGCCACTAACATACAAACATATCGTTGCTGTCCAGTCATAACCACGTATCTCCAAATTTGGTGATTTTGAAATTTGCAGATAAATGGAAGGATTTGGTGCTATTTTATGTTCTTTTTAAAATCCTTATTCTTCTTAAGCTAAATAAAACATTTCAACACCAGTGGATTATCTAAAAAAAATGCACAAAACTGAAAACAAACCTGATTTTATCAACTCGTGAAAAGTTGAAGTTTTGGAGATATGGGGATTTCACAGGACAACGACGATATATACTGTATGTAAAGTATGTGAGAGCGTTGTGTGACTGCCAGCCTTCGTCCAACATCAACAAGTGTTGATGCCAGAGAGACTGAAGAGGCCGTGATGAGAGCCGCTGCTCGGTGATGGTCTCAGCAGCAGCAGCAGCAGCAGTGTTGTGCTGTACTCACCTTCTGTTCTGATAGTTAACACTGAGATACATACCGATGGAGCAAGCTGTGTGGAGGGAAACAACAACAATCATTTAGAGACGACTTGCAGTTATTGAAAGAATGAATGAGGTCAGGACATGTCGTTTACTGTGAGCCTGTAAAAAGCTTCTTACCACAGTTGTCTCTGATGTAGGTGATCAGCTGGCACTCCTGAGACGACAAGACGGCACGTATAAATACTGAGAATAGGATGTAATGTTGGCAGGTGAAGTGACTTTTAAGGTGGACTCACAGTCATGTCTTTGCCTCCTGGAGGACCTCTGGGACCCTGGGAAGAGAAGAAGATCCAGTCATCAGTTAATAAGATGATTCTCCACTGAGGGCTGAAACGCATTTAACAGCTGATCGTGTTTCCAAACATATCATGTTTTTATGGTTTTCATAAATCCACCTGTCAGATTGTTCAGGACTTAAAGGGGTTAAAGCGGTTTGTGGAAGTATACGGAGGACCGAAACTGCCATAATCAAAAGTAAATAAATAAATGACAATAAATAAATGAATATGCCATTAAATGCACATAATTTGCATTTTGCCCCCTATTTATTTCCCCAAACTTATTTATTTATTTATGTATGTATTTCCGTCGCGCGGTGGCCTGGACGGATATACATGTAGCCGAGGTCCGCCGCTTTCACAGGGCAGCATGGTGTGTTTACTGTCGCTGTAGTTAATGCAATACCTTATTTCAGCTAGCTAGCTGAGTTGGGAACAAACAAACCACAGACCTGGTAACCCTGAACGCACCATGACACACTGAAAGACCGCCCCCCTTGTTTGCATAATGAAGCAGAAATGCAGACAGAAATGTAAAAAGGAATGCAAAGGAAAAACAATACAGAAATAAATAGGGGGAAAATGCAAATTTATTTTTAATATTATTTTTGGTGCATTTAATGGCATATTCATTTATTTATTGAGTCATTTATTTATTTCTTTTTGATTATGGCAATTTCAGTCCTCCATAGAAGTGTCCTAGTTAAGGTGGTCTGGATTCATTGGCATTTTTAAGGATGATGATGCTGCTCACCCGGTGTCCTGGATATCCTGGTTCTCCAGACACGCCTGATTCTCCCGACCTGCCTGAGTTCCCCTGCATCAGTCAGACCAGAAACAAAAGTCAGTGATGAAGCAAAAACTGTTAAAAACCTCAAATCAATGCATGTTGTTGTCGCTCACCCCTCGGCCTCGGTTCCCTTTACGTCCTGGATATCCTTTGGGTCCCTGCAGACCGTCCTCACCCTGAACACAACAAGAACACATCTGTCTTCATCACACAGTACACTCACAGCTGTTTGGACTTCAACATGCTTCCTGTTTCTCAGATTTTGCCTCTGTATTATCTATCTTATATTAACTTTCACTTTAAGCTCTCAGTATTTCCACACCCGTGTTGTTTCAGTAAATTCTCTAATCTCAGGGGCTTTTTTGCTTTCCAGTATGCACAACAGAAATTCAGTATGTCATTAATAATCCCTCGTACTGTGTACACGTCTCCTGCAGTTCCTTGACCTAAAACACGAGTCCAAAGAGACTTAAATCACGTGTCTCCATGCAGAAGAGTTCAGCTTTGTATCTCGCTCTTCTCTGAACATTGTTTTGTGTATCAAGTTGCAAAATTAATCAAAAGAACAATCTTGAGCGGTTAAGGTGCTTTCACACAGCGAGCAGCAGCTCCCTCTGATCCCGCCCCCTCTGAGCTACTGTCAGTGAGACTTCCTGTGGATCTCTCACGTTGAAACTCTCCGGGGAAGGGAGGCATTATGCACCTCTCTCCCCAAAGGCTTTTAATGTGAAACACTGTGCAGGAAGTGTTTTATTGACAGTAGAAGCAACTGGAAGGAATTAGGGAATGAAATAAATCGTATTTCTCTTATTTCCTTTCGGCTGCTTCTACTGCTGTCAGTCTGCAAGGTGAAGTGAATTCTGCAGTTTTAATACTTTATAGTTTAATAGTGTGTGTGAAAATATAAAATGACTCTGCAGCAGCTGGTCAGAGCCTCAGCCTCCGGTTCACTGTCATGTTTGGAGTCCAAACTGATGTTAAGAGCCAAAAACCTTCCAAACTGGGTCCCCGTCCAGATTAATCTGGCCCCTGACGATGTACCGTTTAACATGTAAGTGACACTGGGTTTGACCTGACCTGCTGTGGATGGACTCACCGATAGACCGGGGTAACCAGGGAAACCAGGATCTCCCTGTAACCAGAAGGAAATAAGTAGTTACCGTGAAAAAGTGCTGTCTGATGTTTTTGGATTTCTCTCGGTCACATGAGAAGACGGAAATCAGTTTCCTAAAATTTCCAGACAGTTTCTTTTTAATCGTTAATCGTCCTCTACCTTGACACCTTTGGGTCCTGGAGGTCCATAACCGTCTTTGCCGTCCTGACCCTGAACCAGATCACAGACAGGGATCCACATTAGACACTTGTTTATATTACACAGTATATACAAACGTTTCAGGTCCTCACCGGCATCCCTCTGGGCCCCTGAGATCCTGGAACTCCTTTATCACCTGGATCTCCTGGTTGGCCCTTCAACAACAACAACAACCACAGTTTTTATCTGGCCCATCCCACACGAGGTTACAAGATCTAAAAATCTAAAAATATTTCAAGACATTAAGGCTCAATGAACGGTTATTTTCATTACCGATTAATCGATTAGTTGTTTGGTCAATAAAATGTCAGAAAATGTCCGTCACAGTTTCCCTGAGTCGAAGGTGACGTCTTCAAATGTCTTTAAATGTCCGACCAACATCGGCCTCATCAGTTCTAACTTGGTGTGTACTTCTGCAGACTTTAAAATAACATATTTATCTGCAACATTTCATATAAATAACTGCTTCCAGCCGACAGTTTCTCCTGATGAAGGACTTTCTCTTAATAATTGGATCATGTAAATGTTTCACTCCATCTTCATATCATCAATTTCTGTTTTTATCCGTCATGGATTAAACATCAAATCTCATGACGTCAACAATAACCGACTTCCTGTCGTTTGAAAACCTGATCTGATATTTCATCTATGGTTGAAAAGGTGACGCGTTCGCTGGATCGTAGATGAGCTGATGAGATGAAATGACGTCACACACCTTCTGTCCGTTACCTCCGCGGCGTCCAGGTGATCCCGGGTCTCCAGCCTGTCCTGGTCCACCCTGCAGGAAAACCAACAGAGTCAGAGCAGAAACCAGCTAACAGTTCTCTATCGTCTGAGCGTCCTTGAATGCATCATCAAAACAAAGATGGTTTGAAAATGGCCACCGGTCTCCACACACTGACTGTAGGAGTTTCATGTGTATGTGTGTGTTCACACTTTATTCTGAGATGATCGATATTTAACTGCAGCCTCCACACAGTCTGCCTGGCAACACAGTTTATTTCCTCAGTTAGTGATTTGGAAAGAATCCGCTCTGACAAGTTATTTCTGGTGCTGATTTGTGTCGGATTAATTTAATCCATGCAGGGCTCATAAATAACGAGCATTTGAGGGCGGGTCACATCTATAAAACACATTACGGACTGAAACGGCTCCTAATCAGAACCTCTACAACAAATCTTCAGAGTCTTCAGGATTTGTGACCCGCAGCGATTAAGGCGTCAAATACAACAACCGCAAAATGAGCCAACACTTCCCGCGCGCGTTAGGAAGAGAGTTTACGACCGCTGAGAATCTCCTGAGAGACAGAGCGGAGGGTTTTCTGCTACATCACCATCAACTCTTAAACATGATAAACAAAATAAAGAGTTAAAGTTGTTCTCTCTATCTCTATATTGTAAGTGTTAAATGAAAATGTTATTAAATACATTTGATTATTTAAATGTTTTGGCATCTAAACCACAGGACACTCAGATCATGTCCTCTCTTTTTTTCTGGAAATTTGGGGTTTTTAGCAACTATTGAGGGGAATTTACATCTACAACAAAAAACGTTCACATGGCACACGCTGTACAGGCCGATTCCTGCATGTTAAAAACTTGCAATGTTTAAAATTTGACTAGTTTTAGGCCAATAGTTAAATAAATAAATAATTTATTCCTGACAGTTTGGACAGAGCAGCTCGTAGAGTTTCGTTTAGGGAATGAAAATTTGCAGAAATGATGTCAAATAATCTCAAATAATATGTGACCTTTATTAATTTGTAACACACACACTCAAAAAATACAATTTAACACTCAGCTCACTCACTCAAAATCTTCTAAGGAGGGTAAGTTGTGCATTTAGGGTGCGTTTAATGGCTTCAGTAAAGACATTTAAACTATGCTATTTATTTCCAGAGAGCCTCGAGTGTTACGTTCATGTCTGAGTCTGTATTGATGATGTTGTCTAACATGTTCTCTCTCTGTCAGTCGGCTACTGTACTTTATAAAATGTGTGAAATAAATAGCCAAATATAATGATGTCACATACACGTGCAGAAAAAAAAATCTGATCTGCTGCTCTGAAAACACGTCTAAGTGTCAGATTTTATTGGTTAAACTGCTGTTTCTGAGGTCATGAATGAACTTTCAGGCTCAACTTTAAAGCCAACATGGAGGAGAAGTCGCCAAATAAAAGCTGCAGTCAGATAAAACAATGATGAGGAAGACCACAAACAGCCAGTAAGTAGACCTTGAGTTGAGATCAAACTACTGTTTTGGTCGAGAACGAACATTGAGGCTCTACTCATGAAATATTTCTTTTCTAGGATCCAGCCTGTCAATCAGCTCTAAACCTAAACTAAATTAGAACTCGTTTGAAAGTCTTGTTCTTAGTCTTTCACACCCAACCTGGAAAACACTACAGCCAGTTCTATTTGTTATAGTGTACCGAGCTCCTGGACCGTACTCTGAATTTTTATCTGAATCTGAGTTCTTATCTGGTTTAGTTGTTAAAACAGATAAAGTAATTACTGATTTCCATAAAATTCTTTTCATTAAATGTTTGTGTGGATTCATTTTAACAAAGCAGAAAGAGGATCTTGTCGAGCTCTGACCTGTTTATGATGTCACATCGTCTGAAAAGCCCAGGATGTGTCAGATACACCACATGGCCAAAAGTATGTGGACAGCTGGACGCTGCATTCGTAGTGTAACGTGTGATTGCGGCAGCATGATCAGTAACGTGGCTCCTCTCTGCTGCTATCAGACTTCCCCGGCTGCAGGGATTTGCATTAGGAGTGTCCACACATTTTTGGCCACATGGCCTCAGACACAGTAACACGTACAATGAGCCAGAATCTGACGTCTCCTACAGACTGAAGCAGACGACCTGCTGGACCTCAGGAGTCCAGGAAGGAGAACTATGCATCAATATTTAGTGAAAGTGTTCTGATTCTGTACTTCTTCAGATCTCTACAGCAAAGACTTGATATTCTAGCTCGCTCTCTGTCTGTCTTTGTAAATATTTACATTTTTAACTGGATGTTCCAGGTTTTCAAACGAAGCTGCACAAACAGAAAACATCAGTCAAACTATTGTGATTTTAAAAAGTGAAATGAATTCAACATCTGTAGAATAAGGAGAATCTGAGGCGACGCTTTATTTTACTTTTATCATTTCTTCCTTATTATCTTCCTAATGTTCTTTAAGTGTCCTGTAAAGAACTGCGTCATTTGGCATCATTATGTTCTGAGAGGTTTGAAAGCAGTTGGTGATTTTCAGAGGAACTGTGATGAAGTGCTGCATTTAAAGTAAATATTCATTCATCATAAATGTCTTATTGGAAACTTTTTTCTTCATATATGTTGAATTGTTCGCTTGCCTGTAAATGTTCAGCCGACCTGTTGTGCACGGACTAAAAGACCAAAAGATTATTTAAGTGGACTGAATTAATTAGAAGTGTCTCTGTCAGTAACTATAATTAGCACTAACTCACAGAAATCACTGGGAAACTGTTTAAAGCTAATTTAATATTATTACTCTTTATCAGCAGTAAAACATCTTTTAGATTCTTTTATCACATCAGACTGCGAGTCCCTCTGTCAGCTGCTCTGGGGTCAGTTCACTGACTGTATGGCTGAGGTGATGTACTGACCTGAGGTCCAGGAAGACCAGGGATCCCTCTCGGTCCAGGTTGACCTCTGACCCCTCTGGGACCCTGCAGGATTGATAATAAACACGTCTCAGTTTGACAAGATTTACCAAAATGTCGGACTGTTCCTTTAACTTTGTAATCTGGCTCACCTGTGAACCTGAAGCACCTGGGCTGCCTTCGAGTCCTGGAGCTCCTGGCTCTCCAGGTGAACCCTGCAGGAACACACACACACACACACACACACACACACACACACACACACACAGTGTAACGGTTTACTGGTGTATAAACCTGCACTAACAGCACCGAGTGTCTGAGTTCCTCTCCTACCTTCTCACCGAGCGGCCCTCTTCTCCCGTCTGGACCCTGAACAGCAGAAGAACATGTGAAGAGTTAAATGAGATATTTCATCAGTCATGTTTCAGTCACTTTGTTATTATTAACAGACTATTAGTGTATTATATTATAGACCTTTGGAGGGAGAGAGCTTTGAGTGCTCCATGTGAACTCTGCGTTAATGCTCCTGCAGGTCAGAGGAGTTATTTCTGCTTGACTGACAGGTGAGACAGGAGCAGCTGTCTGCAGTCAGGTGTCAGTTTGTCCTCATCGTGCTGTTTAAACTGTTTGTTAACAGTTTCACAGCCGCTGAGCTGAAGTGAAACGCTGTTAAAGAGTAACTCGTTCACAGTTTGAGTCCATTTCACCTCTGACCACAGCCAGCGTCCCTGACAGGTGAGCTCAGAGGTGTTGCACCTTTAACCAATCCCAACAGTGATGTCACAGTGTCCCGGAGTACACCTGTACATCACCGCAGCGAGGTGAGACACTTTAAACATGAATGTTTTTAACATCAGTAAAGTTTGAATACAGATTCATTCAGGGCTGCCTGACAGCTACTGAGCTGCTGAAGTAAAAATCAACTTCCTCATAAGGTCACAGAATATAAAGAGCGAACTGATTTTATTCTGTAATAAAACTCAGCCTGACGGACACTTTCTGCAAAGTCAAGTAAGCTTTCATTACTCCTTTTTTTAGTTTAACTTATTAAGACGCTGTTAATGATGTAAGTTATTTACTTATAAGGCCAGGTTCAGATACTTCCTGTGATACAGAGTTGACATTATAAAACATCTCACCGGGTTTCCAATGATTCCACTCTCACCTGGCCGCCCGTCCTGTCCAGGTGCACCCTGTGGGGTTAAACACATCAGCACGTCAGCAGAGTGACAAAGGATGAGTTGTTTTTGGCAAAATAAGATTTAGGACTCGATTACAAACTAAATCATTTGTTAAAGACCTGGCTGTTAAAGTAGAGCTGAAACAAACAGCTCTCATAATTTAACTAAATTATTCAATAAATAAGTTAAATCAGTTTTGTCTGAAAGGAAATCACCTGATATAACCTTTAGCTCTGTTGCTAGCATCAGCCTCAACATGATTCTTACCGGTAAACCCGGGTTCCCGGGCTCTCCTTTGGCTCCTGGGGCGGTGTTATCAGCACCCGGTTCACCCTGTGAGACAGAACACACAGTCAGTCCTAAAAGATCAACTCCACGCAGTGTTTAGTTTCCTAAAGTGGAGCTTCCAGCTGTGTTTGGCTCATCACACAGAGCTGATATATATACATATATATATATATACATATATATATATATACATATATATATATATA